>DWKC01000107.1:0-16146 GCA_018249195.1 Racta chiria
TTATTAATGATGATACTCAACAAAATATGATATCATCTCCACAAATTAACCTAGGAAAACTGTTTAAGAATATATGGTATATTTAAATTCTGTTACGTCTGCAAAAAACAACACCGGGTATCTAAGTAATCCATATAACATATATTTAGAGGATTCAGTTCGATTTCCGAAAATCGGGGTTGCGTCACACCGCAACGTCTTGAGGTCAAAGCAAATTATTTTTGGAGTCACGTGCGACCATAGGGAGGATGTGTAATGTGTAAACAAAATTATAACGTATTTATGTCCACGTCCGTTCGATTATTTAAAACATATCAGAAAATATATATTACGGGTAGAAGAAGAAACATTTATTTTGTGTAAGAACCTATACAAATAACCTATACAAACAAGATTACAAGCTTTTGCAGTGCGCCTGCGATCTTACGACTTACGTCGTAGTACTCGACTAGGTAGGTACCTCCTTGCTTCTGTCTTTTACGTATATTTAAGTAGGTACTTATCTTTTGAACTTTAATACTTTGACACTTGAAATTTCCACAGATAGGTATAAAACAATCTAGTTGCCACATCAACGTAATAAAAATAAAGATAAAAATTCAAAGGCATGAACATGTTTTTTCGGCTAAAATATTGAATGTTATTAGTTAGTTACTTAGTCCGACTCGCATTAAGTCGATCTTTTTGTTGCCTTAATATATTTATTTTTTTAAATACCTACGATCACTTTGAACGAAATTATTTTAAATGAACATATCTTTTCTATTTTATTACAATTGGATAGATACTATTATAAGTAGTATTACCTACATACAAGCAAGGGTAAAATCCCGCAAATTATTGAGCCAAAAAATTGAGTAGACAAAATTTTTAACATCAATGTTATGGGACGAATGTCTGACATCGGTAAATAAATACCTACCAGTAGTCCAATATTTATACTGAAAATTCGAGCTCCCTAAATTTTAAAGCTTGAACTAAGAGGGTAATGATTTTTAAGCCGATTTATGTAGTTTTAAAAGCAAGCTGTATCTTATTCTTGGGGTTCAGTGCCAACTTATGTACATGTAAAATACCGTAATGCATCGAAATACGGAAAAATAACATATTAATATATTTATTCATATGGTTCGAAATGGTGTGCGTCTGATGCCTAATATAGTAGGGATTGTATGCCCCAGAAATCATTCGTTTTAAAGCAGTCGTCTTTTTCTGGAAGTGGATAATGTAGCATTTTTTTTCCCATTGCGATTTTTTACATAGGTACTAGAATTTTCCTAAGGTTATTTTTATTTTTCCATCGCCACCAACATCCTCTTACATGTACCAATGAAACCGAAACACACATTATCTCAGAAACTACAGAACCGATTTTAATAAAATTTAAGTTGACGCAAATTTAATCGAAGAAAATAATGGACAATACGGACGAATAATGGACTGACTCATTTAGTTATTTATTCTTTATTATTACGCCGAACATTATTATTACATCCGGTAAAATAATATTTTTGCTATCGGTAAGTGAGCTATTAGTTCCTGTGACAATATAAATAATTTGACTTTAACTTACTTTTTTGGTATTTCTTGACTTTCTATTTATAATTTCTGTCAAATCTATTGATAATCAAACATACTCATACATACAATATATAAGTACGAACTACATACAAAAATAAATATTGTATTAATAACGTCCATTTAAAATCCTTCTAAAAATATTATTTAAGCATCACACTAACATCCCGCTGAAAGACACGGACCTCTCCCTGTATTTGGGGAGTCCTAGAACTTACTTTGCCAACGCACTATATTTTTCATTGCTTTTAAGCAACAATTTTAATAATAGATACCCACCAGTCATTAGTACACATTACATAGTTGCTAATGAAGTTAAATACACTCCCGACATTGTATTGTTTTATAGCAGATAGTTAAATTAATATTATTGCATCACGATGTTTTGTCACTGGTTACCTACCTAAGGCAATAATCATGTTTTCTAATTAAATACGTAAGTTAAATATGTTGGATTAAGATAACATGTTATCGAAGGTCGTTTGTTTAAATGTTAGATTTTGTTCTTAGATCTTAGTACACTCATGAACTACTTTTTACTAATTAAGTAAGACTACAACGGGAAAACTTGGAAGAGATAATTTCGTAATATAAGTAAAAAAAAATCGAAGATTTTTTTAAACGGATAAAAACGTTGGCAGGAAATGTTACCGATTTATTTAAAATAAATACATACTTTGTAAATACAATAATATATAGAAAATTTTATTTGATTTGATGAAATTTTTTATATCATCAAATAACCAGTCAAATCAAGTTCAATAAACGCATAATATCAAAATGAAACCTATTGCAACACGAATTTTAATTACGACATAATTATTCGTCTCTCTTCGACATTCTAAAACACAAATAATTCTGGCATAGCATCTATAAGGTCTAATATAGCATTATTGTTTACTACGGCAATGCGCCAGCATTGCTGAACACACGTGCCCTAGTAAAACCAACGTAAACACAGAGCACGACTTCAACACCGGGGACCGGTCTAACAATCGGCCTCCATCAGCTAACTCAGAGTAACAACCGCACACACCGTCTACCCTGACAGAATGTCACACGGATGCATCGTCAATGATTAATCACATTTCATTGTATCGTAATATTATCAAGTGTTTCGTGGGCACGCGACACGTCACGCACTCGCGGCGTTCGTGGGAACACTAAGTTGGTCAAATAAATAAGCAAAGAGAGAGGAAACGAGAGGGAACTACAGAAGCGACGACGACGCCGACCGCGTGGCTAGCACGCGACCAGAGAGGATTGCACGACTATACTCTATCTGCCGTCGGAGGGAGGCCTGCCAACTCACAAAAACGAAAAATTATTACAGCTTGCGCTCCAACACGATTAAAATTCTTAATGACGAAACGTCGAATGATAGGAGTGACAATGAACTGAAAAGAAGGTCAAGTGGTGGGCCCGCGTTGTGTCATTTTACGTAAAACTGAATTTGATTCTGGCTCTATTATCAAGCTATTGTTGCCGACGGCTTCATAAACAATATTAATTTATTTAAGTAGGTAGGTTACTCATATGTGTGTGATAACAGGAGGATGAGTTACTTTTGTTTGTAACCGAACATTCGCAGTTCCCTTAATACACTTAACGATGTATTGTGCATTTATTTATGTTCATCGTCATAATTGTTTACAGCCATCAACTATCTCTAAAGTTTCCTGTGACATTCAAGTTACCGCAAGCTGTTAGAAACAATAATATTGAAATCTAAATTAGTAAGTAGCGTGAGTTATTTATTTACCTTCATTAATTTATAATAGGTCCGGCGATAAAATATTCATGACTTTGATCTCTAACAGGGTTTAAACTAAGACAATTTTGTTTTGAACACTTTGCGCACAATGCACACGATATTATTATGTTTTACTTTTCAACGGTTACTCATGATATGCGTTTCGTACCAGTTGCAAGGATCGTGGTCACGACTCGACTGATCCATAGCCAATATATCGAGATACAAATACATATCGCGAAATACATAACCGTGTAGTGGTGATAATATCGAAGAGTTATGTTTAAAATCAAATATAATTATGGTTTTGGTCGCCAAGAATAATTAATTGCTAGCCATTTTAAGTATACAACTTTATGTCAATAGCAATAGACTCGTAAACAAGATTGAAGTGAACTGAACAGCAATTACCATAAACCCATATGGGGAAAAGTCGGTCCATTCGTCTATTGTAAGACTGAAAGCAGCTGGTGATAAACTTAGGGTGCAGCAAAATGGGAATACTGTTATTCTTATGAGTATGTATAGAAATTGAAAAGGATAAAAGATCATAAAACAATCATAATACAAGAGAAAACGCTGCTAACATCATCCGTACAACACGAGTATTTTGTCAAAACATATTATTATAATATACAACAGAGAACAATAGAAATACCGTCATTATTTTCCAGAAACATAAACAAGTAGACATATAGTCTAAACAACAAAACAAATGCCACGTACCGTTCAATGCTGAATTTTAATGAGCCTGGAGTATTGATAAAATTCATTGAAGAAAATTGACTAAAAGAAATTCTATTAAAGGTTGGAAATACATAGTTGGTATTTTGTAAACGAAAGTTTCCATAGAAGGATTATATTCAATCGTTCGAAGATTGATGAATGCCCATACGATAAATGCACACCAAAAATAACATAGTGTACTGTAACCTAACAAGTAACACTTACATAGGGACTTCGACTACTTTGAGCGTGTGGTTACAGCAATCATTAATTCACCGTATTATCTCTTTTCAATAAACATTTGTGTACAAAATAAGAGTATCATTAAATGAAGGGCATTTATTTTAGTGTCCGTATCTTCTGTTATATGTGTATGTATGTTTATATACAAATCAACCAATACAGTGTACTCGCCAAGCCTGGGACCGCCAGAAATGGAAGCTTATCGCAGAGAGCTATCCTCACGAAAGGTCATCCCTGTAACATTTCTCCATGTACCTTGTCAGCGCAACCACGACCACTCTACAAGTGTTCGACTAAAAAGTACATGTATGTTTATCAGTTGTCTGGTCAACATAGTACGAGCTAACGCTTAGTTTGGGCTCATATGGCATTGTGTGAAAAGTCCAAAGATATTTATTTATTATTGTCTTCTATCCCTCAATCCCAGCTGGACACCACCCTCTGTGGTGGAACATGGAACTAGTGGTTATCGATCTTACACCAGCATTACCAAGGAGTCTACCTAGATTACAAAAATAGAATACGTTTTCTTATTTCAACTTATTTCAAATTAAAATGAAGCAATCACACCCAACCTCTGCCATAGCAGGATTCCACAACAATAGGCTTGTTGTATTTACAAACAGTAATGAACTTAACTCCATCTATCCGCACCGGAGCGGCATGGTGGATAACGCACTAGGCCTCCTCAGTATCAGGAGAGACCCGTGTTCAGTAGTGGACCATTAATGGGTCGAGGCCAATGAACTTAAGGCAAACAAATTAATTCATTTTAGTTTTTTTTTCTTTAAACATGCTCAGTGCCAGTAAGGATTAAGGTAGCTTAAAAGGCAGGTAATGTTAAACTAAAGGTAGTTAAAAAGGTGCTAGCTGCTTAACGATTTCAAAGGACACTTAAAGGTCTCGTGCCATAATGTTTTCGCATTAGAACCTACTGCCTAGGTGCACACAAATCAACAGCTATATTTTTTTGGATTCGTAGGTGCGAATTAAGGTAATATGTCATGGGGTGTCAGTTACGACACTAAGCGCTTCATGTTACTCAATTCTGCTGTTATTAGGTATAAATTAGCTTACCACATGCAACTCGCAGATTCATTGATAGAATGACAAGTGGATTTTTATTATTATTAATGAAAATGAAGCGTTCATAGCCCGGCGGCTTCTGACCTTCTAAGGTAATCGAAAAAGTTAAGCAACAGCGGGCGCCGTCGGTAGGAGGATGGGTGACCGCAAATGGCAAAAAATTTCATGAGCGATTACGTGCTTCGGGGGGCACGTAAAGCCGTCGATCCCGATTTTTATCGTTAGAAAGCAATCGTTAAAGTATATCGGAGGCCTTCGGGCGGGATAAAAACTTCCGACACCTGGGTTGGCAACTAACCCCTCTACCAATCCGCACTAGAGCCGCATGGTGGAGTATGCTAGGCCTTCTCAATCACGAGAAGAGAGCCGTGCTCAGTAGTAGGCCATTAAAGGATAGAAGCCAATGAACATCACTTCACTGGTATAAAGGTCATACATATAGTATCTAAGCGAAATGTCAGAAAAACAAACGAGAAATAAACTCTATTATGATATTTCGACTTCAATCAAACCTTATCAGATTATTTTAAATTGGATTTTCAGTCGCTGACACTAGGATATTCATATATGGACTACGATAATAACTTTCCTATAATAATCCTTCATATCTATTAACTGCGCGGTAAAAAAAGAAATAACTTAGATTATAAATAATAACAGTAATTAAATATGCTCGGTGTGAGTTGAATTGATTAGTGTAATTCACATTAATAAATAATGTTAGAGTCTTATTTACTGAAAGTTAAAATTCATAAAGAAAAAAATCTTGGTATGGTATCCCTATAACATAAAACGCTTTTGATACTTGCTTATATTTTTATATAAATAATCAAAAAAAAATCCGAAAATTCAATACCATCAAATGAATATATGACAATAATTATAAATAAATATCTTTGGACAATTCAGACACGGCCATCTTACCCCAAACTAAGCAAGTTATCCAACTTTATATATTTTTTTTAAAACGTGATTACTGGCACGTAATGCCACGAAATAATTTCATTTATGCCCTATGGAGCCTACAAGGACCTTTAAGGTCAGGTCTAGTAAAGCCGGGAAAAGATCAATGTTAGCGATAAGGCCGCCGATTATTAGGACCTTGAATATAGTAATTACATTATGATGTCATTTCCTGTAATGCTTTACTGTAAAACTGCCAGATACATTCAATAATCATCATCAATGATTTATCTTTTGCCTGATTATTGCAGCAATCGAGCAGGACGATGTCCTGAAGCTGCTGCTCCAGGATAACACAAAGGTCTGAAGCTACAACCGTGCATTTACTCGAAAGTGAAAAAAGTGAAAGACTTTCGAGGGTAGTTGTAATAATAATCAAATACATTTATTTATATATTCACCATTCGCCATCTAGTGAAAAACATCACAAATAAATCAAAGTGTTTTAAACAATATCAAAATGAAATTATTGAATGCCTAAAAATTATACAAACATGCATTTTTCAGGAAGGTACAGCAATATATGAGAGACAGCACAAAAAATAATACAGCGTAATCGTCGAAAAATATAATGATTTTAATAATGATAATGTTTAATAATTATTGATAGTAATGATTTATTAACAAGAAGTAAAAATATCCTATCAAAAAAAACCGACACCGACAAAACAATCGAGATATATTTGGTTGCCAAGTTCTTTGTTCACTCGGTATGTAATTTAAGCTCAAGATTTAACTTTGCTGTTTTTACCAAAAAACCAAATTCGATTTAAACTAGACACTAACTTGCAAATACAATATAGCTCGTGCGAAAAAAAATGCGAGTCAAATCCTGGGCTTGAATTACATCATTTTTGAGGAATTAAAGAGTTTAACTTACTCGATAAAATAACTAGGCCTTAACGTAGAAAAGGTAAGGCAAAATTATTTGTATAAATCTATCCTAATGCGGATTAAAATAAAATATTCGTCTGACAATAATAAATCCCTTTTATCTATACCCGCCCGGGGTAAGCCGTAGCATTATGGTAACATGAATGCTACCCAGAATGTGTCATTGAGAACCAGGAATTGTGTGAAGGAGTGTTAGTAGACAGTGTTATTATGAAACTGGAAGATACTAGATACCCTTACGATAGAAGCGACTTCAACGTTAATTTAAATTAATATGAATTTTGTAAATTAAGCTTAAATGGTTATTACAATACATGACAATGGCAATTTACGCAACAAGCCGCCATTTTATATAGGCAGCCATTATTATAATACACCTGGTAATTAAATAAACGCAGATGGGCTTAAAAGGTTCTTGTCTAGATTAAAAAGGATTGAATGCTGAAGAGCAGAAGCCCATTACGAATGTTTGCGCAAAATATCCAGTTACCACTTACCGGGAGACCTCATACCAACTGCCCCTTTGTATCAACAATCTATTGATCTCACCCTACGGCTACTTGAATTAAGCCATACTGGCTCCCTCAATCGTATAATATATGCAGCCTACAGTTGAATATTTACAAATATGATATACATTTATTTTATCTTCACTATCACAATTATTATGGGCTTTCGTCACAAAGTTTAGAATAATGCCAAATACTCATTTCACCAAAATGATAATTATTATTGACAGTCAAAGAATGTGATTAATTACATAACAAAATTGCATATACTACCTACATTCTGTGTAAGCAAAAAAATCGAGGACACCAAATAAAATACTAAAGGTTAAACCTAATGCTATTAAAGGAGTGCTACTAACTAGAAATCATTGATTTGAATCAAATGTTTTTTCTAACTAAATCATGATTTAAATCAAATAGCATTGCAACCCATAACTGTCCCACTACTGGGCTCGGGTCTCTACTAATAATGTGAGGGATACAGGCCATAGTCCACCACGCCGTCCAAGTGCGGATTATTAAACTCCACACGAGAGAACTCCTCGAGAGTGCAGATTGCCTTTCAATGTTTTTCTTCATCGTTGCAAGAGATAATCAAATTCAGATTTTTGAAAATTATAGGTGCGAGCAGCAGGATATGAACCCAGGACCTCCCGTGCAATACACCAACACTCAAACCACTAGGCTTTCACTGCTTTTAATCAAATAACAATGGTTTTTAAATTCCCAATAAATCTTTGCTACAAGTGACATTGAAGCACACTTTGCAGATAATGTGTTCTTATATTACTGAATAACAGATTTAAATCGCATAATTCTAAAGTGTCAATAGGGAGCCAGTACATTACTTCCTTACATTTCATTCAATACTAATTCCTGAAGGGTCAATGAACGGCCAGTGCGCTTAATGCTTATAGAATTGAGCTCGCCAATATTATTTTTACTTAATTTTTATTTTTTCTCTGTTCTTCATTGGCAGCGTTGAGGTAAATGCCCCAGGCGTTACTGATGTAAACGGACGACAATGTGACCATTCACGAGAACTAGCAGGTGAATTGTCCACTCATGTATAAGTTTTTCATTATTAAGTATAATAAGAGTATAATATATTTATTATAATATTTTTATGAAGTAAGAGAGTTATTCATATTGCGTATCTATATATTATATCCAATTATACAGTGAATAACATTGTCTAAATTTTAACTAGAAATGTTAACGCGAGCGAAGCCGCAGATAAAGCCTAATTTATTCTCATTCCTAACTCCTTACTCAAAATTAGTATGAACACTCGGCAATGAAATGAACTATAATCAAATTACTGTTTGGAATAACAATGTTATTATAATGTATTGAGTTATAATGTGGAGTGAAAAGCTGCAAATATCACAATTCATATGAATCTTAGAACCGATCTTAACCTTCACCCCGGTCTGCCAGCATTGGATTGATCACTATTACCGTACAAGGCATATTACTGTATCTAAAAGAAGCAGTATCCAATAAGATTTAACCCGCCTTCTTCGTCTGTTACTTCAATCCCGGGATTTTTTTACAAATTAATTATCTATTTAAAATAATTTAAGAATGATTATCATTATAACGACCACAGAAATTAAAATAAGTAATTCCATCTTGTGGTTCGAATTAGTTAAATAAACAAATATCTTTGGACCATCTGATCTGAATCTAAGCGTTAGCTTGTACTATGGTGATCAGACAACTGACACATATATTTTAAATACATACTTATATAGATATTTTTTCATACCCAAACAAAGAACATCACAGAAAAGTTTGTCCTGGATGGGAATCGAACCCACGACCTCCGGCTTAGAAGTCAAGTTTACTAACCACTACATCAATAGGCCAGTCATATACTTTGATACAGAAACAATACATTCCGTTTATATATTAAAAGTCATGTTGGTATAAAATGAAAATCGAAGTCATTTATTTCGTCTTAGGAATTAAAAGCTCACTTAACGAAAGTCAAGAAGTTAACCAAGGCCCTACCTATGAAATTAATAACAATATATTATAGAAAAAAAAGAAAAGAAAATTCGATAATAGAGACTAAGGTCTCGATAGACAGTAACTAATTATCGTCGGCTTTATAATACGACAATCTTAAGACTATGTACGCTAGTGTAGGCACCTACCTACTGTACACCTATACCTATAGAGTGTAAGTATTGATATGAAAATTAAATAATACACAAAAAGTAGAGAAGGTAATTTAAGCACAGAAGTACAGAAGGTAATTTAAGCAGCATCCATACATTTTCTTTGCTAGAGCAAGTGCTCTCATAGCGTTAGCAGTACTCATTAAAACGTGGAAATAATTCAGCGCGTATTCCCTCTTACGGCGAAACTAAAATCATCCATTATGCACGTCCGTGCAAACGTTTATGTCGTATCTCGCTGCCTCGGCAAACTCATTGCAACGATAGGCAGGTACCTACATCGACTATCCCTGCAAATAGTATGGTAATCGGCAACGTAGATGTTTAGGAAAAAATCTTTTTCTATTGCTAACTTCATTATACAACAAGTATCTATCATAGACTATATAGATACAAGCTGACCCGACAGACGTTGTTCCGCAAAATTGTTTAACATGTAACCACGTCTGGTATAACAGATCTTCTAATTTAAGATATCTTTAGTAAATACTTGATACATGAAAAAACTTATCCTATGATAGCATTTCATTTCTCATTAAGGTGTTCAATTTCTCATTCATCAGAGGTGTGCGCAGCAGGATTTGAACCCGGGACCTCCCACCCAAGAGTTCAATCCATTAGGCTATCTCTGCTTATATATATAGATGTTTATAGATTGTCGAAAGTATCATTCTAGACATATTCCTAATTGACAAGCTATAATTATCGCTTACTAAAAATGTCAGGCATTTCGTAATTGTGTCTTAAATTTATCAAACAGAAAAGAAATTTGCGATCTAGTTATTTATTTTTATGAAATGTTCAACAGAATAATATGCTTTTCCGACGGCCAGACCCAACAGATCTAAAATTATAAAAATTTGCCGTGTCCTATATCGGTGGAGCTTAGATATGTAACAAGAAAACCCCTACGTATATAAGACATTACCACTTCTCAATAAGGTTCTCAATAACTCCGCTTTTCTGTTCGATTTTGTTTGTTTGTTTTTCGATCTGAACGTTTTTATTAAAGGGATACTATGAAGGCGTGAAAACTATTGAATGTATGTGTATTATTAAAGCCCAATGATTCACTAGCTATTATAATTAATATAGAAATTCGTCCATAGCCAGTTTGATGAATTACAATTTTAATCACGTCATTCTTAGCGATCTGAGCCCAGCAGTAAAACTACTAACGCCTGCGACATTAAAGATAGAACCTCTTCTCCTCTTTATTATGGCACCTTTCCAAAACGGTAGATTCCAAATATTTGACTATCTAAGTGTATTGAAAAAACCTACATGAAATAAATTATTTGATTTTAACAAAATAAGCAACAAACGCATGAAGTGTGAGAAACAACTTAAAATAAATAATAAAAAGGCACTTACCAGCACCATAGTGCTGTTGATGAGCGATCGCCCTCTGAAATAAAATGAAAATGAAATAAATGATAACGAAAAACAAAAATAAAACAACTCAATATGACAAATGATGACAGAGAAATTGTTATAAAATCTAAATAATATGAATAATTTAAAATACATGAACTGTAATATTAAATGAATTATAAAGGTGATACGATCAATATTAACGATTGAGCCCGTTTATTGCAACTTTCATGAAAATTGATGGGTGATAGATATATTGGTACAACTTCACATTTCTTTCTTTTTCTTGCATTTCTGTTATCAACAGAATTAAGAAGGCCCGCCATCAACTATTAAAATTTAATGATAAAATAATAAAGTAAGGTGCAATAACAAAACAATACAAGTCATTAATAAACCTAATAGTAATATAGTATACTAATATAGAAGTAATATAGTAGACTAATATCTATTGAATATTATTGTGGACTGTTTCCTGTGGTTGTGATCACGGAACAAGTGGGAATTGTCCTTTGATCACGGAATAAGTTGAAATTGTTTCTCCGACTATGCCTGCCAACATAACTATTGAGATTTTAACAAATGAATTTGGCTAGTCTGACTTGAATTCTAAAAATGCTTGTTCATTATGTATATTGTTTAAAACGCTCAAACTTTGAAACACATATTTACACTCGATGGCTAGTTCCAACTCAGTCAATATTGCATGTGAATTGTTCATCAAAAATATCCGGGTCAAACTACGTTCCGTAAATTCACGTGAAACATAAGTGTAGAGGCAAGTTGAGTGTTTCATTACAGCCAAGAGTTTAGAACTACAGATTCATAATATTGTAATTATGATGCCTGTTAAGAAAAATAAAAAAATACTCAATATATCAATACTCGGTAGAACCAACTACGTCGTTCGCGGAAATATTTGAATTCCAAGAGGATCTTAAAATGTTTTATAGCACCAATACCTATATAAATAGGAAGCACCTTCCAAGTTTAATGCTTCTAGGTCCATCGGTTCAGTGAAAAGGTATAGATAAGAATTATAAAGCAGATACCGATATTGTAATTGTTCCAGCCACATGTAAACGTATGTATGCAAATCAAATTAAGTCTATTCAGTTTTAACAATACACATCAGTGTCCCATTGTTCACGTAGTAACACTATTGTTCGAAAATTTCGGCACTACGCAATAAATTCGACAATAACACATCGCATACCACGAGCTTTGAAAACCAATACCTACTAGAATACCTATATCCCGTTGAGCCAAAATGATATAATTATCCTATTTTAATAAACCAACTTCAAAAATGGAGGTCTTTAATTGGAGATAATTAATTCAATATTATGTGATATTTTACATTTACAGAAAAACAGCGCTGCGCGGGACGTCTATTTGCGTCAGCAAAAAGGTGAGCCGAACCCTTTTGCCTTATATTTTACTATTGTTCATTTTTAATATGTATAATTTGTTATTTAAGGCAATAAATGAATTTTATTATTATTACTACAGAAAGGTAATCAATCTATTAGGGTATCCAAGCAAATATACAAATGTTTATAGATTTATCTATTTCCCGAGTATCACCGAAACTAGTTATCGGATTTTGACCATTCACTCTAAATTAGGAACAGTAGAAGTTTTATCAAAAGTAGTTTTTGTGATATAAGGCAAAGCATGTCACGGGCTGGCTTGTTGTCGAGAGCTACGGGTATGGTGTCAAAGGGGAAACGAGTTGTTGTGAGCTACAGGTGCAGTGTCAAAGGGGAAAAGCTTCAAAACATTGGTAGAATTTTTGTGCGCATTCAAAAATGAACAAGCCAAAAAACTTAGTTTCAGTTTATACGCGTTCCAAAACCTGACGCCACGTTTATTTAGAACTACGAGTCGTGTCGAAGAGCGGATACCCCTAGGTATCGATATTTGAACCGTAGGTATCCTTATCTTGTCCCTGTACGCTGGGACCAGAATACGATCTGCGGTATCTCTGTCGTAAGAGGCGACTAAAAGGATTCGGGGTTGCGGGCGGTGGGAGCTCGTACCGTCCACCAGCAGCCCCGGGAAGGACGGTGGCATATGTGGCCGCAAACCATCGTTAACAACAAGGTAGTGCGCTGGGGCACCTAGTCCCTTAAGGACAGAGCCAATAGGCACCGCGGTTAGAGGGCTCCGGTTGCATTCCTTTGGAGACCCCAGAGCCCTCCACATAGCGCTGAGGAAAGCCACCGGGGGGATTTTAGTGCGGTAGTAATCCCACATAAACCCTGCGTCGCTCCCACGGCACAAGGTACTTTTCAAGGTTTCCCCCTCGACAAAAAAATAGGTATTCCTATGTTAAAGTATGTGTTTCTCTTACACGAAGAGCAAAAAAAGGTTAACTAAAAAGGTCAACAATAATCTATATTTCGAAGCACTCCATACTTCTAAGACCTTCAAATACTTCATACTTCTAAAGACTCTTTGAAACACTCTATACTTCGAACCACTCCATACTTCGAAAGATTTAAAATTTGTTACTTCGAAACATTCCTTACTTCGAAAGACTTCAAATACTTCATACTTCTAAAGACTCTTTGAAACACTATACTTCGAACACACCATACTTCAAAAGACTCCATACTATTAAATACTCAATACGCGTTCATTGACTTACTAGAAACTAGGCGCGAATAAGTTTTGGCAAATACATAGTCTTATAACCTGGTGCTGTAAATACGCCTCACCTCTACTGTCTGCACGCGCTTCGGTATAGGATAGGATTCGGCACTTCGGTATCTATATGTGGATATATCTTTATTATTTGTGAACGGATTGAAAGAAAACAAGCATTTAATGTTAATCTAAGTTTAGCACAATACATCAGTGATCCGCATTCACATCCAATCAGCCGTTTCTGAGATTAGCACGAACTAAGTCACAGATAACAGACAAAAATTCTAAAAAGTAATGTTTCGGGTCTATTCTTTACTAAAAACTAATATCCACTAATCGATTTTCACAAATATGTTTAAAATAACGATTTTTTTTAAAAATCGTAATTTTAAAAAAATCCTGCAAAAACTACATAACAATTGTTTTGAAATAAATAAGCATTAACGAGGCCTAGGAGTTCTTTATGTGGTCCAGTGACAGGACTATAGATCCCCGACTGCCAGGTGCAGCAGCATTCGAAGGTTTTTCTATTACCGGACCCTAAAAGTACGTAAGCACTACAAAAATATTTTATTATTTCATATTTGTGAGTAAAATTTTAAAATAAGATAAACCTAATAAATTGCAATGCTTCAGTTCGGACAGTGGTAGGATCTGTAGTACCTGCATACGTATATAATAATAAAGGTACCCTCTGTTTTTTGTAAACACATGCGTAATTCACATACATCGATTATTTGCTTACTGACCTTCCATATCTATGAATCCGTTGAATGTCGGTAAACAACGTAATTAGACCTAATAGCTGCTGTTTTAAGAGAGCAGGAAAAGTGTATAATCGATGAACATCCAAGATAATCAGCCAAGGGAGCGTCGAACACGTATTAAAAGGATTCTGTACCATGATGCATTACGCAAAAATAGAAAATTCTTGTATGTGGATCCCTATTAATTTTTAAGTTTAATTATTTTTAGTTAACTTGTTATAGCGGTTACAGTGTAACGCTGGTACACATTAGGCGCTTAGGGTTGCATTCAATGCGTAGATACGCCACCAATCTGTTCCATTGCGGAATAGTGAAAAGGTGTGTCCACGTGTCCGAGTGTCCCATCCGAGGATAACAACTGGTACCGATGGCACTATGAGCCCACCGAAGCACGGACACTCTCCTGCAATTTTTGCCACTACCAGTCACCCATCCACTTTCCGACTGCGCCTGATGGTGCTCAACTCTTACGGCCATTAGCAATCGACACACGCCAGCGAGCTATAAATATATATACAAACCCTTCGAGTATAGCGATTTTGGTACCAACGGATTCCTAAAAAAAATATTATATTTTATACTTAATGGCTCATACAAATGCAAATTAAACTGACTATATCGAATCTTAAGCTTACAGTTCATTGACATTGTGTCATCCACATCACCTCAGGGCGTTTACCACTAAATTGTGTAGTATCCATTTTAGCATGTTCAGAAATTGCTTTTTGTGATCAACCACTTAGACTCGGGGGAATATTGAAACAATAAGTAGTAATGCTATCTCTCTTTTGTTAATATAAAACTGAATAAATGGTTTTGTTGATTTATTTGATAGCATTAATCGGATTTAGTTATACTTTTTCACAATAGATGGCAGATGAATTCTGCATAATTGTGTTTCGTAACTTTATAATCCTGCACTTAATGTCGGGGACTTACTAATTGGTCAATTAGAGATAACGAAATACGGTCATAGTAAAATTACTGATATAGTAAACATTGTACTTAAATATTAAGCAAATGATGTCTGAACTATCAAATTACCCTAAAGTAACAACTGGACTCACTAAACTTAAATTGGAAATTACGAAATTTTAAAGATACTCGTAATTCTAAAAAGTCTTCGGTCTATTGAAATCTCAGACATTGCATTTTAACATTTCCAACATTTTGTTTTAAGAAGATAATGTCACAATCACGGATATCACGATGGCAGGGCCACATGATTTTGACATTTATGATAAATTTTCATAAAATTACCCGATCTAGTGCTGGCAATCTTGATGACGTTGATAAATAAATAAAATCAAGGATTCTTTTGATGGTATTTTCTATTAGAAATCGGTAAACGTACAATACACTATTTACACCAATTCACGGCATTGTGTTTTATTTATGTAAATCCGTTTTCAATC
>DWKC01000108.1:0-16117 GCA_018249195.1 Racta chiria
GTTGTCCTATGATATATATATATATATATATGTATATATATATATATATATATATATATATGAATTGATTTATTACAAACAAACAAAACTTTCTTGTTCATAATATTAGAAAATGGCAAACAAACTCGAGTATCCACTTACCCTTGCCATTTTCATTCTACCTAATTATACATTACCATCGTCTCTTAGTGCGATATTGCGATATTATAGTAGGCTTACAATTATTGTAGACTACGATATAACGCATTGTTTTGACGCAGTATTATATATTTATTATTCTATTATCTGTGCCTGCGACTCCGTTCACGCGGTATTTGTATAGACGGAATTCTTTAAACTGACATTATTTTTTATTTGCGCGCCGATTTCAATAAAATTACCTATAAGTGTCAATCCAAGCTTAGTCCAATATATTGTGAAAACCGCATTAAAATCGGATAAGCCGTTTCTGAGATTAGCGCGAACAGACAAAAATCTCCTCCTATTTCTAATTCTAATACTACTCCGTACTACAAACAGTTTGTCGTTATTGATTCCGGTTGCTTCAGCGATGTATTGTTTCCCTTCTTTCTTTGTCTTACCCGCGCTTGTTTATTACTTCCTTTCTGATACGCAACGCGTTAGTTACACCCTAACCTGATGTTGTTAATGTGCATAGGCAGCTGTGATCACTTATTACCATCAGGTGACTCGTCGACTCGTTTTCCTGGTTATAGAATTGAATTAAATGTACTACCAACTACTTTCTACTTCCTATTATTCCTGAAACACAGGATAGCGAGAGTAGGCGCGTTATGATGGGCATCAATTCAGGAGCGCACATCTAACACTACTGCCCAAACACCATCCACCATCCACAATAGTAGTAGTACTAGTAGACGAACGAACAGACATGTTGGAAGTGTAGGTTACGGGTTACGAATTTACTACGGACCCTAAAAATGGTCTGTGCGTACTCAAATTTCTAAAAAAAGTCGGAGACGAGAAAAATTTATCCTTTTTATCCCAAAAACATTTTATATTTTATTCTACCAGTTCGCCAGTGCGTTAAATGCATAATTACATTTATAGTGATGCTTAGTTAAACCTTTCCAAATCAAAGGATCCCTGAGCTATAATGCCGTCGGACAGACAGATGGCCGATCCACGGACTGACGGACATGACGAAAACGTGGTTCCTAGTTCAGTATGTTCGTCATTGCAACCCATAACGGTGATGTGATGGGTGCAGGCCATAGTCCACCTTGCTGGCCAGCTGGTAGGCTTCACACACCATTGAGATCTTTATGGAGAACTCTCGGGAGTGCAGGTTTACTCACGGTGTTTTCCTTCACCGTTGCAAGTAGTGATAATCAATTTCCAATACATAACTTTGTAATTTAGCGGTGCGCGCAGCAGGATTTGAATCCAGGAGCTCCCGTTCGAGAGACTAACGTTCAAACCGTTAGGCTATCTCTGCTTAGTTCAGTTCAGAACGTACCTATCATCTATTACCTCTGTTTAAAAAGGGGTTATACTGCAAATTAAGGTACCTACCCTAAGTGACACCCTTTCTTACAATGATAAACTTTGTGTTTTATTTTGCATCATAAGTTGTACATAAGCTTATGTAATACCTACATAATACTAACGTAAATTTTCCTTAAAACTAAATCTAGCTATCGGTATACAAGAATATACGTACGAATAAAAGATCAATATCACGGGCACGCAATAAGTATTTATTTATAGTGTAGGTAGTATGCAGTGTAGGTGTGGGCATGGACAGCATCGTTGATCACATTACGTAACAAGTGTCCCAGAGAGGCGGCGAGCGGTGACACTCGAAGTGACTCGGCGCGGGGTGCTGCGCGCGCAGTACTCCGGCTCGGGATCGATACCCCTCCGCCCTACTGCCGCCGCCGCCAGCGGGCAGTGCCGAGCAGCAGGCGCCCCGAGCGCACCGCAATCCGATACCGAGCCCGCGACTACCCGTGTGTTGCGATGAAGGTATAGAAGCCCTCCCACCATAGCGCGCTAGGTTATGATTAGCTGTAGGTAGCTGCGGCGGCGGTCCCGGTACGTGTGCTACTTAGCTGCTGTGTTGTCCGCCGCCGGCGCCCTCGGGGCCTCGCCCCTTCGACTCATCTTCCCCATCGTCCGTTCTTGGACCATCGCTCGTTCTCTTTAACTTCTGCATGCTAGTCATCCCATCAGCACGGAACAGTCTACCGCTTATTGTCACCATCTCTTTATTCCACGCCATCGAAGCTCTCGCGAAGACTACCATTGTTCGCCATATTTACTTCATCGTAGTGCAGCTCATATTCAATTCGAATGAAGTTATAATAGTTGTATGTTTGAAGGGAACACAATGATGTGTTTTGTAGGTAGTCGAATTCGTTGAGCGCAGAACGCTGCCCCGAACTTGCAACAGGAACTGCGCGATCAATAACACAAAAGCGGAGGCGGTTACTAGCGTAGTTCGTGAATGAGCTATAAGTCCACTTTGGATTTTTTTTACTTGACTGCGAGTAGGGATTAATTAACTAATATCTATTTAATTATCAAGTAGCTTTTATTTGTTCCTAATAGAGGTTCTAAATACCTGCATTACCTACTTTTAAATAGTTTTTTACGTAGCGAAAACATCTTTATGCACTAATTAAAATCGCTTCTAGGCATTGCTCTTCTCAATTCTTGCAGGTAGGCAACGCTGGGGAATTTTATAAAGTATAAAAAAAAAATTAACATGTTAAAATGTTAGTCTCTCTAATTAATTATAGTTACGGAGATAACGCCATCATAAAGAAGCCTTGTGCAGAGTTTCTGGGTCGACGGGCTCGTCTTGGCGGTGATGAGATCAGTGAGAAGGCTATAAACCGTTTTATCCGACAGCGTCAAATTTAGCAGCAGGTCCTGTGCGAACAGAATATACGAGCTGCTTATATTCTGTTACTCGGCTTACCGAAACGAATTACTATTTGAATGATTTTTTATCTTTGTTTTAATTAACCAACTCCAAAAAAGGAGGTTATCAATTCGACACGTATATGTATGTGATATTATGCATGTTAGAAATGCATATTTTTTGGTCATAGCATTGCGTATTTAATATCGCGTATTGGTTACGTAATAATAACGTTCGTATAAATTTAAGGGCACACTATTCAAAGCATACCAACCCGACTCGACTTTGCCGTCCGTTCATCCGTCTGTTACAATGTTCTGTATCATAATCCGTACGTCGGTATATGTATTTATATATATATATATATATATATATATATATGTGTATTTTTCGTTATAACATCAAATAGGTGTCGAAACTTATAAAAGTTATGCTAATAAAGTTCATGTCATGTTTTATTAGCGAACATATATTACGGTGGTGCGGAACCCATCCTCCACAGGTAAAATCGGACCTGGTCAATTTTTTTCATCCTTTTTATGATGTCTTTATGCAGTGCGACGCGAGTAGTCGTCTGAATGTTTGTTTTTACTTTCACTTCATCTTTTGTACATGATTCGAATTATATTTAACTAACTTTCAGCTATTTGCGAAGGTTTTCCAAGGAATGAATAAAATGTTTATTAAAATTTTACACTATTATGTAACAATGTATTGTTATCAGAATTCATTGGTCTGTCAAAGGGCATGCATTATAAAGTATTGTACATGGACTATGACTCTGAATCAATATGATACGAACACCAGAGACATAGCCGACGCGATGCACCCACTTGTTAACCGATCTGAACACCGCTAACAAGTCTCGGTAACTTGACTGTAGTAGACTTTGGCCGATATTACGAGCAGAAAATTAGTCATCCAGGGAGGCAAAGTGGAAACAGCGGCCACGACTTTTATCATGATATACTGGTTGGGCCAAAGTCAAGTGACATTTCGTTCGTTAGATGGGTACAGTAGGGAAAGTTTTGAAGTGAAATATTAAATATCCCTTACATCTAATAAAATATAGATTTTTTGTTACAGCAACGCAAACAGCAGTTGACAAAGTCGTATAATGCTAAAACTACCCAAAGGTCTTAAAAAGAAGAAAAAAGGAAAAAAGTCTAAGCGTAAAGAAGAAGAATTATTTACCGAAGAAGAGTTAGAAAAATATAGAAGAGAACATCAACAGCAACAAACAGAAAACGGCGAAGGAGCTTCTAAGGAAAATGAGGAATGGTCAAAGTTCAAGGATTTGACAACCGGTGTTGATTCTGTGCTTAAAAAAACTCAAGGTGACCTAGATCGGATTAAATCCACTTCGTTTTTCCAACGAATTCCTGCTGGCCCTAAAGTAGTAGAAAAAGTAGAAAAAGAGAAACCACAAAAACCGGTAGTTGAAATCACAGAAGCAGACTTCCCGCGTCTAGTGCAAGCTGCTGCAGCCGAAGCAGATGACGATCGCAGTGAATACGGAGTGACCGACGACGAGTCCGAGGAAGACGAGCAAGACGATATCTTTGATACTTCCTACGTCGATGCTGTTGAACGTGGTGAAGTAAAACTTGCGTATGTTCCGGATTCTCCCGAAGGTTTCCAGGATGATGATATTTTTGACACGTCCCATGTAGATGCTTTAATCAAAGGTCAGGAAGGCAAAAGTTCTAAAGGTAAGAAAGCTTTAGATATTGGAGTAGCAGTCGAGGTTCTTACGGGAAGAATAGACAATGTGACTGTCACTACAAAAAGGTCAAAAAGAGTAATTCCTGGGGATTTGCTCCTCGAAAGTGCAGAAGCGGAACCACCTGTTATTGGAAAAGTCACTGTTCCTGAACCAGCTGAAAAAAGTATTTTGGATGCGGATGAGGATATACCTATAACAAGTCCTATAGATCTGAGTATATCTTTACACACGGCCTTACTGCAACAGACCAAGAAAAACGAGGAAGAAGATTTAACTGTTGTAACAAAATTAGAAGACGTTGTTGCAGAACAGGAAGAAGTAGACGAATTTACTTTACTAGCTGCAGAATCTTTGGAAACAAAAACAGAAGTACTTAAGGTAGAAGGAAGTGAAATTAAAGTAGAACCAGTGGTACAAGAGTCATGGTCTGCCTTTGAAGCTGACAAAAACGAAACTGTCTTTGCAGATTGTATCGCTGAAGATCAGTTTGATGTAATAGATCCTTATATTGATCAAGACGATCCATTTGATACGAGTTTCGCAGACGCAGTGGTCCCTTCTACAGACTTAAAAAATATTAAACAAGAAGCTGTAATACTAGAGGACGATGATGATTTTGATCCACGCGCAGACGAAGTTCAAGTTAAATTAAATAATAGGAGAAAGTCATCTGTTCGGATACATTTAACTGATCCTTCTGGGGTGAGAGAATCTATTACTTCAGATGATATCGTTGAACGAGATGAAAGTCATACGTCCCGAGACTTACTTGGTGGAAGTACTACTGACTTAACACAATTAGGTGATTCACCATTAGATCCTCTTGATATAAATAGTGGGGAAATTGACCCATTTGATACGACTATCGTTGATAAGATCGTGGCTCCAGGAAAGGTTGAGTTAAAATTATTAGAGGAAGAGCTCATTGAGACAACGCCTGCACCGGTTCCTCTATTTAGAGTCCCTAGTGATCCTGACTTCGACCCACGTGCTGACGAACCAAAAAAGTTAGAAAGGAGACCATCTCGACCTGAAAATCTCACAGTCAGTAAGAGTGTAGGTTTCAATATCAACGGTTCGCAAAACTCTGAGATAGACCTTAAAACAAGACCTGCTAAGCCATTGACACCATATTATACTCGTGAAGTATCGATTACAGAAGACTTCAACGAAGAAGGGGAAACTTCAGATAAAGTACCTGAAACTATAACTAGAACTCGTTCGGACGAAGATTTAGCTACAAATATTTTACTTCAAAATAAAAGGAGACATTCTGAGTACCCACAGTCTGATCATATCAAAGTGAATTTGAGAGCCTCTGACCTTTTGCATGGTGAAGACCATGACATACCTGTAAAAGTTTTAACACCTTCAGGTCCTTTGTCTACCCAAGAAAGCTTGGAAGCGTTAGAAACAGATCCATTTGACACGTCTTTTGCAACAAATATAGAACCTAGTAAAACCGAATTAAAGTTATTGGCGAAAGAGTTTTCCTGTGAAGATTCAAAAGAATCACCACAACCGGACGGGAATCCAGACTTTCTAGAGCCGTCAGACGATATTTTTCAAGTCAAAGCCCTTACCCCCCAACCTTCTGAAGCTAATAAAATTCCAGAACAAGATTTCGATCCATTCGATACTTCTTTTGCAGGAGATCTTATTCCAGGTCGAACTGAACTGAAATTATTGGAGTCAGAGTTTTTGAATTAAGGAAAGAAAAAGTATCACCATGGCCTTCAATCCGTTCCTTAGTATGAATGAACCAGTAGCACCTGTTACGTCAGATGTTCTCAATCCTTTTATGATATCAGATACAGAGCCCGCTGAAGATTTTACAGGTGATAATCCCTTTGCTGCTAGTAATCCTTTTTCTGACTTTGGAGGAGGGTATGAGCCACCAGTTGGGGATACCGTACCAATTGATATATTTGGAACAGGAGATCCTCCAGGTATGGGTGCAAAACAATTTGAAGAAACTCCCTCATTAAATGTATTTGATAATCAACTTCTAGAAAATGACAAACTTACAAAACCTACTGATCTCGAGCTAGTTTCAACTTTGGTTGACTCTGACTTCATACAAGAAGAAGAAGCACATGAGCCTCAAGTACCGGCTCGCCCGTTACCACCAGAAACCCAAAATTTAATTTTAAGTGTAACAGGTCAAATGGAATTTACGAGTTCTCATTTACTTGATCGTATTCCACCAACTCGTACACCCAGTCCCGTATCTGTGAGAGATATACACTCACCGAGTCCTACACCTGAACCTGATTTATTTGAAGACCCAATGACGGCTGAAAAGCCTGATTTTAACCGAAATAAGTCTGCACCCGCACGACCACCGCCCGCTCGGCCGCCACGACCAGCTCCACCCCAAGCTCCACCACCACGACCGCAAGCCTTACCGCAAGCCTTACCGCAAGCTAAACCGCAAGCACCAGCAGATGATATTAACCTTTTTGATGCGCCTGCTCCAGTGGTAGTAAAACCGACCAAAGAAGCAATTTTAAGTCTCTACTCTGCTCCTAAAAAGGAAGAAAAACCGATAGATTTTCTTAGTGATGATATTTTAGAAGATATACCAGCAGACACTGATATGCAGCCATCTAATGTAATGATTTCTGGAACAGCTTCAGTAACTAATGACAAAACAATATCACTTTTCAATGAGACTCCAGTTACTACAGCACCAGTAAATCAAACTGACACAATGGATAATATTTTTTCGAGTGCAATGGATTCTATACAGGATTCAAGTGCTCCGATGGATTGTACCGAACCTCCAGAACCTCCTGCTGTAGTGTCTGCGGATGCTTCACCGTTTGCTGAAGAAACAAATGTAACCATGCAAACTTCACAAACAATCGAAAGTGAAAATAATCCTTTTGAAACTGCTGATATCGATGACAGTGTTCCAATGCTTGATAACCAAAACATATTTGGATTAACATCCAACGATACATTCATGGCGGCTGAATCAGATTCACACGCTAATACTCAAAATGATATTACAGTCTCGAATTCTGAAGCATTCCAAATGGACACTTTTACCACAGCGCCCATGGAATATTTGGAGACGAGCCAGGTTAATAACATTTTCGACACTAATCAAGTCGAAGTTTCTGGAACTAAAACATCAGATTTGGACTGGGACACAGGGGAAGCAATGGCCCAAGATGCATTTCCAGAATCCCAAGATGCTTTTGATGCTTTTTCAGCTAAATTCGATTCTGCTCCAATCAACCACATGTCTTCAGGTAAATTGATGTTCAACAAAAACTGTCTTTATTAAATATCATTTATTCCGGAATTTACAACCTGCTTCGTACTATTATAGATGCATGGGGAGATGGTGCAGCTTCTGATGTAGGCCCAGGAGGATTTGAAGCAGAGGCATTTGATCCATTCTTAAGCATGGGAGCACCACCCCCTCCCGCCGCCACACCGCGGTTAGATCACCAGGGATCTCGGGACTCCACTGACGATACTTTCACCGTATGCATAAGGTAAATATGATATAACTAATAAAAATTTTAGTAACATATTTTACAGTGTAAGATTTTAAGCTTTTATTTCTTATGCTTAGGCCTAAGGATTATGATTCCGGAGTACAGGATTCAGCCGTTCCAGTTTTGGCTCCACCACCACGACCTCAAGCCTTACCGGAGTCCCCTCGAGTCAATCCTTTCGATAAAAGTGGTTTCGATCAGATGCCTACTCGGGATGAGCCTAAGCAAGGTATGGAAATCACTACTACTACTTTTGAATTCCATTCTTATTACCTTGGGAATTTAGACCACCTAAGACAACCCTTAACTCCCAATAACTTAGCATACATCATTAAATTAAAAGAATAAATCAATCTATCAAGAATTATATTATTTATTAATATTTTATGACGAACAAATATTTATTGTACAGTTTTCGTGAATGATCTAACCACATTTCGGTGAATAAATTATCTATGTTTCTATGTAGAAGATTACCAAACTGTACTTCTTGTCACAGTAGAAGAGCCCCGTCGGCGGACCGGCAGCGGCGAGGAGACGCCGCCCACGCCGTTGTTCGACGATGACGTGTCTGTGCCGCTGGAAGATTTCCCGCGCACCAAGTACACCGGCCCTGGGTGGGAAATGCACTTGCGACAACCTAATAAAAAGAAAATTACTGGTCAAAGGTAAACACATCATTTAACATGTTAAAGAGTCATTTGTAAAAAATACTTACATATTAATTTAATTATTTATTACATCAATTTCGGCATTTGTCCTTCGATCACTAATAAAACAACTAGATACACAATTGTAGTCCAAAGAGTGTAATAACTTGAACACTGAACATCCTACACGTGTCCCCTGGGTAGTGCTAAGCGAGTATTCATTCCGGTGGCAGGCCATAACATCGGCCACCGGCTTTTGGTTAACACCCATCAGACAATGCCATGTTGCCAAGCTATTTGTCGTGCTCGGCATGATGTCTAGTGAAGCTGAATGGCGAATGGGTCTGAACAGTTGCATTGCGCAAGCAGGACCGCTCGTGGTGAGCTGTTTGTTTGCTGTGTCAGAAGCTTCGTTCTGGAGTTCCAACCGTAGGCAGTAGAGTCTCAAGTAGTGAGAAAGCAATTTACGAAAGGCTGCTCTACCACCTGCGAAAAAATATTTCGTATGGGTAGGCTCAACAGTGGTAGGTTATTAAAATTTCCATTAGAATTTGACTAACCTATAATAATTTTCCTAATTTTTCATTCCGTAACCTGATTAGTTTTTACAGTTACATTAGTTTACGTGGTAAACTGACTTTTCGTACGATGCAAAGGTTTTGGAAGAAGATCTTCGTCCGGCTGAACTACCAGGGCGACAACCCGGTCGTGCAGCTCCTAAACTCCGCCACCGACAAGGAGCCGTTCCAGGAGCTGCCACTGCAGGCCTGCTACTCGGTGTCGGAGGTCGGTGCGCAGCAGTTCGACCAGTTCGGCAAGATCTTCACCGTCAAGCTGCAGTACGTGTTCTACAAGGAGCGGCCGGGGGTGCGGTACGTATTATTGAAATGTTTAATGTTACCGTTTCTATTGACGTTAGTCAAATCCAGATGAAATTCGTAGATACAGAGTTCGGGACTTGCTAGTTGCTAGTTGAACTGCTTCACAGTACTACCGGCATCTCTTTGACGAGATGTAGATCGTGAGTCGCGAGCAGTCCCCGTGTAAGTAACGTAGTAGCGTACTTGCAGTGTGGGATTTTAATTAATAAGGCTGTTAATATTTTCCCCAAATGTAGTAACTGCGCGATCAGCTAGTGTATTAAGAAGTAAGAAATAGGCTTTACTTGTAATAATCTTCAAAATAATCCAATTGTAACGCAGGCCGGGTCAAGTGACGAAGGCGGAGCGCATCACTAACAAGCTCTCGCAATTCGCCGCGTACGCCATCCAGGGAGATTATCAGGGAGTCAAGGAGTTCGGCAGCGACTTGCGGAAGCTGGGGCTGCCTGTTGAACATGCACCACAAGTAACATTTTATCACAGTATCACATAATTGCTTTTAAGCTGATATTCCATGAATGTTATATAGCTACGAGTATAACTGTATCGAATCTACATGATTTATAATATTGAGCACTCTTTTAACTACGGATACGGGCTACGGACTATCTACCGCACTAATTGAGCTCGATGTTCCTATGATGAATAAATATTTTGAATTTAATTTGAATTTCACTCAGAGAATGTAATATAGGTATGGAATGTAGAAAGGTTACTTAAATCGCTCTAAAGAGCTAAAGTACTAAAGTACCTGCTTAATAATCTGTATAAAAACTGTAGCAAGCTGCGCGAGTATCTAAGTAGCCAATAACCACTCTGAGTCCGGGAGTAAGACTTTATAACCCAATGATCTGTGTGGTGTGCGTTGTCCAGGTGTCGCAGCTGTTCAAGGTGGGGTCGCTGTCGTACGAGGATGTGAAGCAGTTCTCCTGCTGCGTGGAGGAGGCGCTGTTCCGGCTGTCGGCCCACCGCGACCGCGCACTCACATACAAAATGGAGGAGGTGATCTTATTCATAATTCATAATAAGATTGAATTTATCGACTCTATTCATTTTTTTTTTCATATTATAAGTTAATGTTTGACTACAATCACACCTGATGGAAAGTGGTGACGTAGTCTTAAATAGTAAAGCGCATTACACTTACAAGGCTATACACTTTTTTCTGGAAGACACCTGCGTTATACTTTACTTTACACGTTATAGGTACTCTGAGAGATTGTTCGGGGACTGTAAAGAGGAACAGTGAAGATCGAATTTTAATCCAACGCAGGTCAACCTCCGATGGATGTCATCGTAAATTTAGGAAATGTAATGTAAACATAACCACTAGCGCACAGAAGCCGTATTAGTATCCAGTAAATTTGTGTGCAGGTTCAAGTGACAGCGGTGGACGAGCTGCACGTGGAGCAGGACGCGGAGGGCGCCGTCACCAAGCAGATAGCGCGCGTGCGGGTCTTCTTCCTCGGATTCCTCAGTGGTGAGTCTAGCAGCTGTTGGACCAGCACCCGGCTATCAACCAACATCTATTATGTTGAATAGAGAGAAAACTGTATTGAGAAGAGTTTGTTGCCCCGTCTCTTTTTCCTATAAAGAAGCAACGAGGTGGTATATTGTAATCATAAGACGTGTGGATAAATTTTCAAGTAATTATGGCTACCAGTTTTAGGATAGCACTCGTTTTTGAAAGCATTCAAGAGCAGCTCATGAGCCTACATGGCCGTACGAATACTACAGTGTCGACAGGGATACAAACTTGTTTTACATTGAAACGACCTACTCGTACAAGAGGCAATCTAGTTTCAAAATTCAAATTCAACATATTTATTTCATCATAGGAACATCGAGCTCACTTAATGAAAGTGAAAATATTGAAAATATAGAAATATAAGGAGAAATTATTACAATTTCATTCTTATGCAATATGATACTTTTAAAATTGGTTAAATTATTTTTTAGATTTAAAACATCTGTAATCAATCCCACGGTAATGTCTAAAGTGTCGGTAGACAATACCTATATAACTTGTCACCGGCTTTGCTAAACTAATACATACTTAGCCTATGTTACGTAGTGTAGGCCAGAAGAAAAATAATAATAAAGAAAAATCATCTAGTACTATTTAAAACGAAAGAGAGGTCATACAAAAAGAGAATTACAGAGTGACTTGAAAATGATAACTACGAACACGAGACAGCAATTGCGTGCGCTGAAATCACTCCAAATGACAACTGCTTACAAAAACCTTAATCCTAATACAAAGTATAGTGATAGCCTGAAGGGAGTTATTCTATGAAACCGCCGATAGTTTAAATTCTTACACCCTAAGGCTCACCTACTTCCTTCTGTCTATTTCTATCTTTAGCACTAAGTGGATTCATAACACTTGTGCAGGCATGCCGGACGTGGAGCTGGGCGTGAACGACCTGCGGCGGCAGGGGCGAGAGGTGGTAGGCCGCCACGACATCATCCCCGTCGCCACCGAGGAGTGGATCCGCGTCGAGGACCCGGAATTCCACGCCTGCGTGCAGCCAGAAGCCTTCGATGAGTCGCAGATCATCAAGTATATTTTATCCAACTAAAGTTAAAACTAATTTAACAATCCGTCCAGGAAACAACCTTGTGCAATTTAAATAAAGTATAGCAGATAAGAAGTTACTCGAGAGATATTTTTACACACTTCTGGTCAAAATCAAAAGGACACGATCGAACAATTAGTTAAGATCCTCATCGACCTTCCTATTGCTTACCTTTTTTACATACTTATGTTGATGCTCCTGGTGGTAAGTAGCTGCTATACAAGCTTAATTCAGGGTGTCCTAAATGTTAGTGTGAGGGTGCTGTGTTGTGTAGCGTGTCTGTGTCCTGGCCAGGTTCAAGCCGCCGGACGCGTGCTACATCGAACTGCTGCGGTTCCGCGTGCGGCCGCCGCGCAACCGCGAGCTGCCGCTTCAGCTCAAGGCCGTCTGGTGTGTCACTGGGAACAAGGTCTGACTATCCACACCACTACTTATATTATACATCATCTATCAAAGTTACACGAGACAATTACAAATAGTAGTAGGTACGTACCTGCCATCTAATAAGCATACTGGCCGTCATTCGGTGTATTCTCATAATACAATGAGATGGGTCTGTTCTGATCCTGGTTGCGTAAACGATAGGTTGCCATCGGCACTGTAATGAAGACATTCAAATGCTTTGCTCTTTGAGCTATTCGCATAGTTTCATTGACATATTTTTAGGGCATATTAGATATGAAAGAAGTCTGGCCTATCGCCAAATATGGACACCCCAAACATTAATATTTCTGCATTGCGTAAAAATTGGAAGCATCTCAAACACCAAGGTTGGCTGCGTCTTTTACAATTATATATAGCAGCTTTTTAATGGTTCCTTCGCATCCTACTGCAGTATGCTCTATCAACGCCCTATTTAAAGTACAATTATTTTCCGTTAACTTTATTAGGATATCGTAACTCAGTTGACTTCGGCATCCAGAGTCAAGTTTTATGATTTTTGATTTGGGACCTCGTACCAGATATCACTTTACATCGATATCACCACACGATGGAGTTGGGTTTTTAGAATAGATAATAAAATAGGAAGCTGGATTGAACTTTGAAATAATATTACTCGTACGTATGGGCGATGGAAAAATTGTGCATCACCATCGTCGTTGCTACGCGATTAGTTGCCACTAGGGTTTTGAAGATTCGGGCGTTGACTCATGTTGAGGGCACTGTGTTGCATCCATGACGTGTGACGCAGGTGGAGCTACGCGCCGACGTGCTGGTGCCGGGCTTCGCGTCGCGCGCGCTGGGGCAGGTGCCGTGCGAGGACGTGGCTGCGCGCTTCCCCATCCCCGAGTGCTGGATCTACCTGTTCCGCGTCGAGAAACACTTCCGATACGGCTCCGTCAAGTCTGCACACAGGTCAGTGCATTACAAATACTAACCTAAATAGGACCATTAAATTCGGCGCAACCATAACACTCTTTGAGACCTCAGAAAATATTCAGTACAGTGACGTACTTGATTTATTTATTTGTTTACAACTCTATAAATTGTACACCAAGAAAAGGATAATAATACAAAGGTATGTAGGTATTAATGACGTAAAATAGGAGTCCTTATTATACCTAAGCAACTATCTCTTCCAGACTACCTTTGGATAGGGACTAAATGAAAGAGTAAGATAAGATTAGGTGTACGAATAGGTAGAGGAAACTGAATCAAGGAAAGAAAATATAAATTATGAAGATAACGATTACAGTGGGAAAAGATAGGAATAATATTTTTTTTTTATCCGAATTGACATCAGCCTGAACCCATACATAGATTAGTAATAAAACATTGAACTTAAAAAATGTTAGTAATGCATTGGGAATTGACATAATAATTAAAGGACTAATAATAATAATTCATTAAAAATCATCGTCTATTACTCTCAGCGTGGATCCTCTGCCACCATCGTAGCAAGTGACAGTTGCGTTTGATAACAATTACGCTAATAAGACCATTGGTGCTGCCTCTCAAAGGCTTCGAAAGGTAATGTCGTCCTTATTCGCATTATAGCGAAAAAGTTGTCCACGTACGACTCGGCAAACATCTCCGCCGCACTACAGTGTCGGGGCAGCCCCAATAGCACTCTGAAATCGTCATTTTATTGGTAGCGTGCGTCTTCACGCCTCAGTGCAGAGCCTTCGCTGTACGTCTTCTACAAATATTGAATCTACAAGCTGCAAGTGTAAAAATATTGGGAGTAAGCTCGGAAGAGGATGGTTTTAACCCCCTTGGGACTGCAAGCAAACCTACGGGCCAGCATGTTGCGTGTAATGGCCAACGTAGGGCGGTGGGCTCCCTCTCTAAACCTGTGTCATCTCTTCCAACCTCGAGGTATTTAAATGTTGATACTCTGTTGAATGCAGTCAGTCCTATTCAGACAGATAGGTGGTATTAATGGTAAGTTCTTGCCTCCAGCCTGGAGAACTAGCAGTTTATCTTTTTAGTATTATACCTCAGTCTATGTGTCACCGCATACCTGTCACACACCGACAAGATCTTCTTAAGACCGCTGATAGATGAGCTCTACAAAGCACAAATAGTGGACATCCGACACCAGTGCTGTTGACATCACCTACTTTGGAGATGGTGACTTTTGTCTTAATTTTTTAAAGAAATTTAATGTAGGTTTACCTTGCATTAGTAGTTAGACTTAGGAAGGGCATTCCGAAGACGATCTGCATTGACAGTGAAGGAATGTTCAAAGAAGAGTAGTAATGGGGAGGAGTGCTAAGGAGAAGGTTGTTAGAGGAGCGGAGGGTTTTATCGTGTGTCAGATGGCGAAACTGGAAACGTTTTCTGAGGTGTCGGCACCTCATATAGTTAGTACTGTATAGGCCACAGTAGAAGAGAAAGTATCACATATTTTCAGTCCTTCGAAGGTGAAATGGAGGCCGCTTGAGCTCGGTGTGAAATTCAGATACGTCATATTTCCGCAAGGCGAAAAAAACTGTTCTTCCTTGATGTCAATTTGCACACATCGGCAGAGTCAATAAAAGGCAACAGATTTGTAATATAATGCAACGATTGTGCTAGAAAAATTTTAGTTGGGATTTGCAACACATTTTTAATCTTCGACGGGAACCCACAGCTACCCACAGTTAGTATTCTGCTCAATTCAGATATTTGCATGTTTCATAATCAAAAGCATTTATCTCTCGACCCAAAGAAATATGAAATGAAGTTGGACCGAGCCCTACTATAGCGGCTAATGAGCGCTATATTTCGCTCACTCATGAAACTGAAATAATAAAATATTTTCACTGTTATTTTTTGCGTATTTATTTTTAGGTCTTTCTTCTTTACAAAATCTGAGTATCATAGAATATAGGAATAAGAGTACAGGCTCTATGTATAAAAAGTCTTCATTGAAATACATTACATGAGGCCGGCTCTACAATAGAATAAAATGTTTTTTTAAGAAGTCATTACAGTCATGTTTTGTTTTATCTATCAACTCCGAAATCAGTATTTACAGATTGTTGTCACCTATTTATTGGCCGAACTTGAAGTCTCTCTCAGCGACAGTTACGAAGAAAATGCATGTTAATGCTAATACTCTGTATTCCCCGTACCACACGTAGGTATTTAAATAAATCGTTAAAAAGTTTTTAGCAAACCTTTTGTTCTACCTTTAAGCAAAAATTTAATCGTAAAGAAACAAACCATACTTTATTCCATTTTTAACACTTGCCTACATACTTTAAGTAATCTAAATTTCAGCTTCGTATCGAAAGAGTTTGAGCGAATACATGACATTACAGTTTTATATGTTACTAGTTGACCCAGCAAAAGTTGTCTATCGGAAATATTAAAAATAAGAGAAAGGGTAGAAGGGTGAAAAATAAGGGTTGTATGTATTTTTTAATGCCACATCATAAAAAATAAAAATTG
>DWKC01000109.1:0-16107 GCA_018249195.1 Racta chiria
TATGTTTATCAGTTGTCTGATCACCATAGTACAAGCTAACGCTTAGTTTGGGATCAGATGGCCGTGTGTGAGTTGTCGAAACATATTTATTTATTTATGTATAAGGATACATTGGTTATAAAATTCCAAACAAAATTTTGTTTTTGTCCTGGGCTTTAATAATAGCTTTAATTGGCTTTAATAAACTGCGTTTGCTAAACAGCAAAACATTATTAATATTTCCCATTAAGAACGCTACTAATATTTCGATAATAAATTACGATGACAGTTTTCGACGTTTACGTTCCAGGAAGCGTTATTAAATTTTGTTTTGGGAAAAGCTGATAATGACTATGACTGAATAGGTTCTATTCAATTATTATTCTAGTGTGATAGTAATTGGTAAGCATTAAGGCCTTCTAGTCTAGTTGGTAGTAACACTACCTGCGAAGCCAGGGGTCCCGGGATTGATTACCAGGTAGTTATTTATATCAACGATAAATATTTGTTCTCGGGATGTTTGATTAATGTCAGTTTTGTAGAGGGAACCCAATACCAAGAGACACCGATTCGGAATTGACCGATTTCTTAACAGTTTGAACACAAAAAGCTAACTACTGTTTTCAATAATATATACACATATATCTTTACGAAATGGTGGTAGATTCTAAATATTTGACGTTCATAAGAGTATTGATAATACCAACATGAAATAAACGATTTCGATTTGATTTGATTTCTATTAAATTCCATCTCGTCCGTTTCAAAGTTATCCAGTCTGTTTCTCTGTGTACTTGTCACCTTTTTAATCTGGTAAGTGCATAAAAATTACTAACCTGCATATTCATGTAAGGCAGTGTTGGATTCACCAAGTCTTCGTATAGATGTAGCCATGGCAAAGTCATGAGACGGTTAGTTTCTGCAAAGAAAAAAAACCGTTAACATTTGACATACATGTCAAACATGTTATACATGTTTGGTCTGCATATAACAGGACTAGAAGTAAAAATGAGAAGTTCTATAGTCACCACGTAAAGTATTAAGTTGACTAGTGTAACTCCGTAACTCAGAAAAATAAAATTGTATCTGAGCCCAATATTATGTAAGCGCGTCAAAAAACTTTTTCTAAACACAAAATGTTATATTTGAAACCTCTGTTTATCGTCGCACGACGGAAAAGATCGTGCTCTTCTATTGGGTAGTCCCTAGTCCCGACTACCTGGACTAGACCGTTATAAAAACACGAGAAAGAAACAAAAAGTATCGTCGAAAGATTGTTGCAGTACAACACAGCTTTAACTTTGGAATTCATTTCATGATTTTAGAATGTGTATTATCAAGCTTATTTTGACTCTTTGTTTTTTTTTAACTCTTATTGAATCGCGGCAACTCAGGGACTACGCACAGCCTGAAACAGTGGATATAGAAAATCTGTACGGAGATTCCGTTTAGTGTGGTGAAGAATGATTACCTATGATTGACCTATGATGATGTGATTAAAATACCCCTAAAAAGGTAATAAAAAGGATAAAATTCGTTGAACGGGGCGAAAGTGCCTGATTACGTATAATTTATTCTTTTTATGAATTCTTTTGAACGGCTAATAACGGACTAATGTAACAGGTGCACTTCACCGCGACGAGTCGTTCCATGCGTCATGTTAAAGGGTACTTACTTCTAAATATAGATTAAGAAAATTATTTTTGTAAGTTTACAATACAATAAAAAAATCATAATTAACCACAATTTTGTGGAACTAAATGCCATGGTCTGTTCATGGGTAATCTGTATAATTAGACAGGATGGCAGCCATTATTATGTAACATACAATATCTATATCTAATAAGTAATTGTTTACACCACACCGCTCCATTAGAACATGCACTCAAAGCGACGTATACACGACAAGATGACAGCTTTTCTTCTCTAATGGCTACTCAGGAGGTCGTGTGTTTGTGTATTTAAACACATCTTTTCGCAAAATTTACGTTGCAAATAATTTATTGGTACCTGGTAAACTGAGCCTTGCTCGTTTGCTTCGCTTATAGAATGTTAAAAATATTTACCAACCTTAAATCCAATAGTTGATTTTACTACCAAAAAAATATGAATGGTTGGCATAACTAAGAAAAACTGATCTCATCTTTTCAATATTTTCTGAATATTTTGTGAGCTAAGTGTGCATACTACAATATTGGATACGACCGGATGTAGGAGTAATATTCAGCAATAAACAGCAGCGACATCAACAATTGAATAAAAAAAAAACAAAATTAATAATAACTACGCAATTTGATGTGATTTAAAAAATATGAGTTTCAATTTTAACCATTACATAATTAAACACAACTACAAAATAGATACCTAATATTAACATGATGGTAATAATAGTTTACTAACGCAGTTTTTCCCGTTCACATGACAAAGTGAGAAGGAAATACTCGACACTGCTCTACATTCGCGGTGTATTCGCGGTCACGTTAGCAACGTTGCTTGCGTGCGGCGTCGCTCTACTTGGTGTAACGGAATGTGGCGTGGCTCCTTGCCCCGGTCCGTTACGTTCAGTTTTTTGAGACCCAACGGATGCTGTACTTACTGCGCCAGAAGCTGCAGTCGCGTAGTGACACCAGCTGAATAGGATTGTTACTACTAAATTAATTTTACCACCTAATACTACATCCCTACTTTCTGATAGTGGAATCGTAGTCAAGTGGTATTTAATTGGAAGTAAACAATATATACTAGTAAAACTTTAGTATAGTATAGTACTTTAGTATAGTTTTTATCGGCTAAACATGTAACAGATCGCTGTCACTACATGGAAGATATTTTGCAGAAACTGGGGTATTTTAGTAACGAATAGAAGTAAAAACAATGGTTTGTTGATTTTATTCTGATTTGAATGGAGGTTTCACTGATGCGTTGTGCTTAGCCTGGATTAATATAAAGTGTTTGTTTTATTAAAAACGGTCCTCCAATAAAATAGATATATCTGTACGAGGACTTCCGTCTACGGCCTTTAACTATACCGAAGCGAACCGCGGGAAGAAAAGAAAATTCCAAGCGCAATGTTTTTGTACATTAATCTTCTTTTTTTAATCTTGATGGGGGGCACTCAAAAGTGGAGTTGAAAAACGGTATTTTTTTGGAATTATTGTCTGTCTGTCTGAAACCTTATCACGAGAAATCCCGTGAACAGATATCTAATAAACTTACCAAAGTTACTCCCGCGGGATCACAGTGATAAAAATTGATAATTTATAGGGCAATACAACGTTTGCCGGGTCAATTACTATAATGTATAACCATTAACTATTCGTGTCATTCAAAATATTAAAGAATCCAACTCCTGCTCTATAAAATTGCTAACTTCATATCAAAATTCTACCGAAAGTAGCACCATATTGATTGAATCGATTCATAATTTATTATTTACTAGCGTACACTTTTTGAGCTAAATACCTGAAGTGTTTCTTCATACCTCTAGCCACCATGGTCGAAGCGATCATTGCATCTTAAACAGTCACAAGAAACATTAAATATTCGAGTATGTGCCTAAGATACTTACCTAATATTCAAATTTAACTATATAATTACAAGTCACGTAACCTTATGCTCCAGGTTTCCAGGGAAAACAAATGGCAACACTTAATACAGGTAACAATAATATAACCAGTTCGTGCACCTGATTATGAAGTTTCGAAACACACTTCAATTAAATCGCAGCGTTTGTAATTAGCAACGTAACTAACGTACGAGACGCTTATTAAGAACTTAAACAACACCTTAAACTAAAAACTAACTTTAACTCCGTTCGCACCGAATTTGTATAGACACAATTCTTTAAATCGTCATATATTTTTTATGTGTGCACCGATTTCATTAAAAATCCAAGCTTAGTCCTATACATCAGTGAAAACCGCATTCAATTCGGATCAGCAGTTTCTGAAATAAGCGCGAACAAAGGCACAGACAAACAGATAAAAATTCTAAAAATAGTTGTTTTGGGTTCTAATCCTTAATACAAAAACCTCTTATCAGTTTCTTCCATATATCTTCCATGTGCAGACAGCGACCATTTACAGAAGGCGGTCAAGTGCGAACAGGTGCCGCGTAGGAAAGGTTTCGTACCCCTGTACAATTTTAAATACATACTTAAATAGATATTATTACACCCAGACACACAGAATAAACATTCCTGCTCATCACAGATAAGTTCGTCCTGTTATTAATATGCTTTTTATTTCTATTTCTTTTTTTTTTATTTCTTATACCTGGAGCGGGAACGCTCCACAAATTCGAGCTATTAAAATCGTGTTAACCAATGTTTTAAAAATAATGTATAACAAATGAAATGTATCAAAAATAAAATTTACTTCAATCAATAATTATTCGTTACTTTACGCAGATGGAAATCACGTAATTGAACGCCGTATATTGAATAATGTTTTCATTTATAGAATACTAATCGCCGTATTTCGTGTATGGGTAATTATCAGTACGAGGACGGATCTTTCAGAGCTCATTGAGCGTAGTAAATGTTAACTTTCCAAATGTTTGGCGTATGATTGCTATGAAAGATCGATTATCGAGAAGTATTATTTATTTCATACCTATATGAAGTACATACTTAAGGTAAACGGTGTTGCGTCGATAATATTGACTCAAATGTTGTTTCCTAAATTTTTTTACGTACCACAAAAAAAAGGTAACAAAAAATATATTAAACAAATAGAAAATTGAAAGAAATGTAAATTATTCAATTAGTCAATAGTGGTGCAGCGATCTTTTATGGGGCTCGGTGTTCCCATTTATAATAAAGTGTCAAAGTCCACTCTAGATTTAACTATGGGAATATTTAAGAAATAAATTAAATCATGGATTACAGAGTAAGTGTATGAATATATTAATGACAAACATGCTTGGAAATAATACACATCGCAACACCCAAGTGGGTTCTTTTACAATTGTGTACTCAACTGATGTATTATTCTGGAAAGATATGCTGAGGAGTTTCTTCCGCCGTTTCTTCTCCTCTTTGTTATCACACCTTTCAGAAACGGTGGTAGATTATAAATATTTGACGTTCATGAGTATATTGAAAATACCTACATGAAATAAACGATTTGATTTGAAATGAAAATATAAATTAAAAAAAAATAAAAACAAATTCCTGCAAAACTTCACATCTTTAGGTCGATAGTAAAATTATTTTGATATCTCTTAAATTTCCCAAAGTGATAGCCTTGTAATTGATGTCATAAATATTACGAGTATGTATGTATACTAGTAGCTCCGTGGAGTAGTTATTGCAGTACTCCAGTTCGCTCGGGTAAGTTAATAGACTGTGCATAAGCTAAGCGAACAAGACCTACTGACCGCTATTACCTCAAGTCCGGGTGTGGTCAGTGTTGGTAGCAAAACAATTTTACTGGATTAGGCAAAAGCTCAATACATACTGCGACCAATGTCAGGGTTAGCATACACTTATCAACTGCGAAACATTTGGGCATATCGTCTGCCGCGAGCATTTCTGAAGGCGACGAAATTGATAAGTCTGTAGTTATAACAATGCTGATAAGTGTACGATGTTACAATACAATTTTATACAATGAATGCTTAACGGCTCAAGGTGAGGTGAGTTGGTGTAGAGCAGTTTCCAAGATTATAAGTGTGCGACAACCCAGGACTGCTATAATGAATACAAAATATTTATTTAACGTCTAGTCAACGTCTAAAATATAAAACAAAGTCGAAAATCGTAGTAGTAACACTTTTATAACTCAAATACGACTGTACCGATTATTATGATATTTGGTTTTTTGGATTCGTCTTAGAACATATTAAATACAAATTAAATTAAATTCACTACGGGATCACCGAAACTATTGTATATTGAATATAATGAATTTCTTCTATAGGAAAAGATTTTCAGTATAATAATATCTTAAAATTGAAAATTAGATGTCCCTAACAAAATTAAATAAAAAAATAAATCTGGCGGATCAGTAAGTTTTTTAATAAAAAATATTACTTCGATTCGAACTTCAGGAAAAAGACATCACATACATAAGGCCTTGACTGAATAATTAATGTAAGTTACCTTACTTACCTACACATTGTGCTCGTGCATAACTTTTACTAGGTTGCATTTTACTATTGTCATACTAACTATGTATATGGACGGCGGCGAACACTTACCATCAGATGACACGTCTGTCCGTTTGCCTGCTCTTAACATAAAAAAAACGTACGATTTTGAGATAAAAACAAAGACTGCAGATAATTTTTATTTATGTACGATAAGATTGACTAAAAACATCTTGAAACGATAAGATAGCTAATGAGCTACAAAAAAATACCATTGCTCAGATATGTATGTGTCATATGCAACGAATTCTTGTGTACAAGAATAAACCGCATCTCAATGGACTTAGTTAATGTTAATTATTTTGGATAAATACGGAGAGAAAAGGTACATAGTATTAATAAAAAATTGCAAAATGTTTATAAGAATGCAACAGACTATTAACAAAACAATCAGACAGAAATATTCAGTGAAAACAAGAAACGGTAGTCCGCATTCAATTCTCAATAATTGATTACAACACCGTCAACTGAACAAAGAAATGTAACGAATACTACCGCTGTTTCTGCTTGTTTTTTACGAGGTTAGTATTCGATTCTGTGAACGATAGATTTTTACTTGGACATGGGAGACACTAAGACCAAGGCGTGGAATGTAAACACTTTAGAATAATGAAGCAAATATAAGTTAAAAATCCAAAAACAGTCAGTCTTCAAAAATATTCTAAGCAATTTTGGAACTGCCAATTTCAGTGGAATGGCATCGAAATTAATATTAATTATGGTGGGGAAGCTTAGCAAACAGTCTCATCTTGTTTGCGGATTTTCAGCACTCTATGAATAATACTGCAATAATCAATAAAAAGTAAAAAGGCAGGAGAATTAATACCACAAAATGAACGATTAACAAGACGAAAAACCGGGACCAAGTCGTATCTGTAAATAATATATCTGCTGAAAAAGTAGACAAATATGTTAATAATACCTAAAAACGGTACTGAACCATTAGGGAGAATATGGAAAATATATAAGTGCTTTGAAGAAAAGGTAAGATTCTAACACCTGCATCCTTCTCCTATTACTTTCATCATCACATCTCATTACGTAATAAAATACAAAATCACACAATTTGATGTACGTAATCCATTCTTATTAACAGTGTAATTAACAAGCGAATTTTCATTGATTTAACTATTTTCCAATTCAATGTTAGATAGTAGAGTTTTCTTCACATACCGGTGCTTGCGTGAGATGTCCGTTGCAGTCGTCGTACTCCATTTCGCACGCGGCCTCCACACCAAATACAATAGCAATGATGTATGATAAGGCGTAAAAGTGTATGAATGAAATCAGAGTGTAACCAATTTTAGGTAATTGCAAAGGCGATAAAAGCGAAGAGACATTCGGAAGGTCTGTCTGAAAGGGGCTTAATATGCCATACAGCAGGTGTGTCCGCGGCGTCTAGTCTGGCCGTATCGCAGATCGACCGATCGATCTGGCCGTGTGACGGTTAAAGCAGACTTGTACGGTTCGACGCGACGAGTACACGAGACGCTACGCGAAAGCTCTATGATTTATGGCGTAGAGCGGCGCCCGTCCCTCCCAGGAGAGTGAGACAGATAAGTTTTCGTTTCCCAGGCAACGGGCATGCGCGCGCAATATTCTATCACGCACTACAACTTGTTGAAGCGGCCGCTAGTGTCGATGAATATGGACGCCGGGCGGTTAGGCGCCGCCCACAGCAGTGTGGGCCCCATCCCTGTGCCATCAAATTGCGCGATAGCTAGTACTACTAGCATTAATTTTCACGATCGTTAATATCCATCGTATATGTTGTGATGTCTGATCCCGACACGGTAGCATAGTATCCACGTGTATACGAGACAAAGCATGTTCGCCGACAGCAACTTGCGGCCGCGTAATAAGCGCATTGCGGAAATTCCTCCAACATCACAGCTTTTACATGGCCTTCTATACCGGTTTCGAGTAGAAATGTTATAAAATTAGTTAGGTACCCATTAAAAGAATACAACCACTGCCACAAATTGTAATTTAAGTATTATTGCGTAGCGGTCATCTCCAAATTAGAGAATATACATATGAATAAAACGCAGATCGATAGTTATAAGATAGTTCCTAAAAATAATAATAAGTGTTTCACACCAACTCGTTTATCAAATTAACACTTTCCTACTGATAAAAGTTTTGACGACGCGTCCCTAGTAGAATTAAAGACCAGTTTTACAGGCGTAAAAATTTAATTCCCACGACGGACTTACACCATAACTTACCAATTTAAAGACGCATGCATGTAATAATGAAATAGATTTAAAGTCAACGGACGACGGTAGGAAGGTATTTACATTTTTACGAGTTCCATGACGCAATGCGAGAGTAAATAGCTAAACAAGAGGCGTACATGGATGGTAGGTGGGTGGCAACGAGTGGATCCGCTCGGGCGAGAGGCCCAACGAGGCGGACTGGTCGTCGGCACGGGGACCGGGGTCTTCGGCCGGCACCTCGCGCCTATAACTGACCTAACACTAGGCGCACCTTCGCCCGCCGCGGCCGAGGGTCACGTCGCACCTGGCGAGTGCCGACCGAACCGACCGCCGTTTTTATACTACCACTGCTAGCTATCTATCGGTGGCAGTTTATTTTAATAACGCGTGCGCAGATGGCGCGAGCGCAGGGGCACACTCTCTCCCCAGTCCCGCACCCGCTGTCGCCAATTTGCACCCTAAAGTGTAGAGCGCAGGGTGCAGATCCAGTCCACCGCTTCTAGGCCCGAGTTGTAAACAAACCGGGTGAGGGCAATGGCTGCCTGCCGCTCCCCGCGCTCGCCGCACCACGACGCCATTCAACCGGGAAGTTCACGCTTTATTTTTAGCGTTTCATGAAATCCCTATACAATGCTGTTATAATGTTTGACACCGCTTACAGCGATGATCTAAGCGCTCTGATTGTTGTTGTTACAAACGGATTATTTCAGATACTCTTCTAATACTTTCGTGTAACCAAATTCAAATTTAACGGTTAAATTTTAAACCTCCGTTAAAGATGCGTCACTCGTATGTCTAATGGATTAGCGTCTCTGATGACACACTTTTACGTGTACTTAATTTAATATTATGTATAGATAATATAAAAATGCTTCTCGTAACTATGACCTAACTTAAATTATTATTATTATTCAATTAGTACCCAAACCAAACACAAATTGAAATAGTTGTATGTGAAGACACAAAACATGTGTATTATGAATGGCAACAGCGAACATTAAAAACACGTAATATGAGCTTGTAGACAGAAGAAATCAGCATCGTTCTACAGACAGGAAATAAAATGGTGGATCAGCTATTTTTAAAACCGGTCTAGCGGACATAAAGGATCGACCGATGCGTTACATTGGTATTAACGAAGGGAGCATTCGTGTTACTACGATATGGCCAGGGTGGAGAACTCGGGGTCAACACCCTCTATAGCACGACAAGTAACTGAATATGAACTATACGTACGAGAGTACATTTCCGTTACGATCGGTTGCAATAGAGCGTGCACCTTGATCGATATGGTTGAATTTGTGTGTGAGCATGAAAAATGTAATACCGTTAAAAGCACAATACAGCTTTATAGTGGGTGTCTTGGGCAGAATGGAGTACGGCAATGGTGGTGGCGGTAGTGGTGTTGCGAGAGTCAATGACCCGAAGGCGAGGAGGGCGCGGGAGGGTGCGCGCGCACACAGCGGTGCCCCGCCTTTATTTATTACGATACGCGCGGCGCTTTCGGCGCCGGCATCGCTTGGCGGGGCGGAGGCCGCATTCCGGGCGCTCGCCGCGCCGACCGCCGCTGCTAAAATAACGCGTCCCATGCCTTCCTGCCTCTCGCCCGACGTCAATGCAGAGTCACACTTTAAAATAAGCTATCTCAAACTTACTCAACATATATCCTGATGCCGAGCACGTGCGACTACCGCGTGCACCACACCAATGTCCCACGCCTCACGGCCACAGTTGTCACTGTCCATAATGATAAGAGTTCATAATAATCGCGTTCTTTTATCGCGGCCGGCACGTCTCGTAGTAATATAAGTCACACATAAAAGTTCACATGGCGCGCGCGAAACGGCGTGTTGGACCGACGGAGTACGCGTTAACTTCTGAAGCAGTATGACGCATTAGTGAGCGCGCGGCGCGGCTCTACCGACCGAATGCGCAGCAGACGGGGCGGAGGAGCGGGCGAGGGGCGCCCCCGCCCCCCGCGAACCGTGCCGCGCCGGCTCCGTGCTGCCCTCTACGCCGGGCTCATCGACCGCGCTCGCCCTCGCCGCGGCACCGGGCTGCTGAGTGCTTGCTGCCATGCCACTCTCACTCTACTGCAAGTAGGCGCGTTCCCTATCCCGACTGCAACACCCGACATGCATGTCCGAAGCTTGCGGCCCGCATCGTCCTTATTACGAACGACATACCCTCCCAACACTCTTTTCCGGCCCCCGTAAGTGGGAGTACGAGAACAAATAATGAATGGCACATTGATGCGGAATAAGTACGCAAAGCGAAGTAGTTAATCTTACTATGACTCAAAAAATTTACACATCGAACTCTGTCAAAAAATTAGCACCTGATACAACCGAAAACATAGTTAAAACCGATAAGCTGTCATGATTAGGCGACCGCAACGAGGGATTTAAAGTCACGAGCGGTAAGATCACTTCTGGGCGGGCTGTGATTTGCTAACGGAACGGCGACGAGTCAGCTAACCAGCCACCATCACACACGTAGGGAGTTAGGAATCAGTAGACGAACGATTTTCAATTAAGAGCTACAGTAACATGGGCATTTTAACTCCAACACCGTAAACCGTAACTAAACGATTTTAACTTATTGCGTCTCTATTTACAACAGTAAAAAGTAAAAGTTTCTATAGCCAGATTGTCGCCGGTTAAAGATTGATTTCCTAAAATGAGAAATAAATAAATAAATCATTTGTGTCTAATACAAAAATAACATAAAAATTTTAATACTATTTTGTCCAATTTATCTAACATGAGTTCATTTTTAAAACTCAAAAGGACGGACTTCAAAAGCATATATACCATAGATGTTTAAGTACTTCATTTGTGAGCTAGTGTCGCGTCAGGTAGTAATATATTTATTTCCGAACAAAATATTCCGTGTCAGTAGAATTTTTAGATGCAGGTTTCAAAGAAAATAGAGCAACCTTATTTTCAATATCTATTTTTCCCGGCCTCTACCTCAACAACAAATAAATGCACTATATGATTTTAAAGTCGACTCATCGTGGACCACTGTACTATATTACGGGTACTCACGATATATGTTTTAGCGCCATGCAACTGGCTTGAAATATATCGGCACGAAAGACATACATCGTGAGTACCCGTAACATAGCACAAAATACATGCACTCTTGGTGGTCATTTATGCAGCAATGCCAAAGTCTCATAAGGTCACTACGATTAGCTATCACAACTTCTTTTGCAGAAATTATAAACTAGTTTTTGTGCAAGCATTTACCGCTCGAGTAAACTAGCACGTCCCCGAATCCGAAATGTAGCGCGGCTGTAGTCCCACTAACAGATATTATTTAGAATAAATTTCCACTCCACTACAATCGATTTGAAATCAAAAGTGCACAATTCAGTGATATTCAACACGCAGTAGTAGAGTCGCAAACATTTATACTAAAATTAGGCTTTACCAGTTCAAAAATACAAATGGCAAATACCAGTTTTGAAAACTGACGACTAAAATATATTCCAACACGAGATCGAAATAAACTCAGACTACGAGCGATCGATTATTGTACGAGACATAGACCAGAATACTTTATAGTCTTTCAAACACACATTGAATGAATACGTTTTGATTGTACTAATGAAGAAGAGACATCTCACATTCTACGTGGTATCAATGACACCAAACCTATTGCCGGTTGTTAAAAGACTTCGTTAGCCTGCTTATTTGGTCATCTAACACAGAACCATAATCAATTCACAATTATTTATTTACGAAATAAAGAAGCAACGGTGAAGAAGTAAAATCCAGGGTCACTAATCCAGAAGAACGGGGAAATTGATAGGGCTGTAACACATCGGGTCAACGCAGGTTGGATGAAATGTCCTTGCAATTAAAGGGCAAAATTTATAAAACCATCATAAGACCTGTCGTAATGTATGGATCGGAATGCTGGGCTACCAAGGATGAGAGACGATTGCATGTGACCGAGATGAGAATGTTGAGATGGATGTGTGGAGTGACGAGAATGGATAAAGTAAGAAATGAGTATGTGAGAGGAAGTCTGAAAGTGGCAGGAATAACAGAAAAGCTAAAAGGGAATCGAATGTCATGGTATGGACATGTAATGAGGCGACAGGAAATGCGTGTGACGAGAATATGAACGTGAATGGTAGAAGAGGACGAGGACGGCCAAGAGAAAAGATGGATTGTGTGAGAGATGATATGAATGACAAGGGAGTGAATGTAGAGTTAACTGCTGATGGGACAGAATGAAAGAGAAAAACATATTGCGCCGACCCCAAATAAAATTGGGATAAGGGCAGGATGATGATGGTCACCTACTACCGACCGCGCCTGCTGTTGCTTAACTCTTTGGATAATATGCTATTGACAACGAGCCGCCGGGCAATGAATGCTCAGTGGGTAACAGTTCAGACATGATTTAATTGATTATACATTTAAGTGTATGCAGATTGTCACTTGAATGACGGAATTGGCAAGCAGTGCCGTATAGGAACGTACCGTTTCAATCAAGCCTCAGGCTGGCATGGGTGAATGGGTACAGTACACTGCAGTTAACGGGTGCGTGGTTCATGTAACGAGGCTCCGGTGAAAATTTTAATTGGTATCTCGTACCTCCGACTCTTTACAGTGAATTATTGCTTAGTGAAATGATGGCATTTGATTTTATCATGGAAAAATTAAACGAGGACAGGTTGGTAGCGTTCTCCGCCTTGCCGTTTTTGACCCAGTAGATCCTTAAAATTATCTAGATGGAGCTAATGTTTGAAATGAATGAAAGAAAGCATGGTCAAATCGTTTATTCGTAGGAACTTACAAAAATATCTAACTAGCTGTTCCCTCGACTACGTTCGCGCGGAATTTGTATATATTTTTTTTAATTGTCATATGTTTTTATTTGTGCACCAATATGAACAGAAATAGCCCATTTCATCAGTGCAAACCGCATTCAAATCGGATCAGCCATTTCTGACAAAAATTCTAAACAATTGTTTTAGGTTCTATTCCTCACCACTAACACCCAGTGAACATTTCTCCCAAATGTCTTTCATGTACAGACAGCGATCAGTTACAGATTTCATATATGTATGATGATATGATGATTGGGTACATCTACAGCTCCTACTTAATTACATTATATAGATATTTAAAGAATAGGTACAACATTCGGTTATACCGATTTGCAGTACTGGCCTAAAGCTTTGATAGTTCAGTTGGCAGTTTGCAGTACAGGTTCGCAGAAAACAAATAAAAACAAAATGTAAAGTGTGAAGTAACAATAAAAACAAAAAAGTTTACTTTGAATATGATTCTCGTTCATGTGAAAGTGAAGTATTTCTCGTTTAGGGAATAAAAATCATATAAAATAATATTAGGTAAAATATGAAAGATACAATATAAAGTTCGTGCATTTCTTTTGGACTAATGGCAAACTGGTAATCCAGTAAGCATTAAGCCCGCCACTTGCTATGAAATTGTGGGCAATAAAGTCTAAATTAATAAAAGTAGCTACTGCCACGACATTTCATAGAAATAGTATCCCTATGGATCGAAATGGTATCACAGGAGCGACGTAACGGGCGGGCTATTTCTCAAGTTTTCCAATTTACGAGTATCGTCTATGAATTTCTCATGAACGCTGAGCACATGATTTTATTTTACAATCTCAACATACTCCGAGTGTCGTATGATGGTAGTTTGTTTTCGTACGACGCGATTTATTTTACTCTACCAATTTTTGTTGTTTATATTTTTGCTAACGCTTGGTTTCAAACCCTTAATGACGCATTAAGTAATGAGCACGGGTATCTCGTAACTTTCCTAGAGCATCCACAATACTGTTCCAGTTAATTAATATGATATACGTTTTCACTCATTACTAGGATTCCCAGTACCCACACGGAAAACCAAATTACTGCCTATTACCTGGGAACATACATTGATCAGTGACATAAATGCCTGCCCCTGTAAATATCTCGGGACAAATCACACACGGCCATCTGATCCCAAATTAAGTTAGTTTGTACTATAGTGATATTGTATATAAATATATAAACTAACTTAATTGATAATTAGTGATATTATATATATATATATACTTGTGGATAACAAGACCAACAAGCCACTCAGATAGTGTATTGAAACCATTTTCCCAGTTTTTAAGTATAGACGTTAAATAAATTACTGCTTAATGAACCTAATTTACGCGTCAACGAAACCAATTTCAGTAATAACACCGAAAGGAATCCATCGAAATGAAAAGTAGATTTGACAAGTAAGAAAGTGGAACCAATTTGTAGGCAATAATACCCGTAATGGCCATATTGCACGTAGCAATAATAATTAATGAAGGAAAATTTTATCACATCTATTAAATTCCGTAGACGTGTTTTAAGCCATTTTTTTGCTTAATGCACGAGGAGGCTGAAGTTAACTTAATTAAGGCAGAGCTGCTTCATTCAACCTTTCTTTCTGGTCCGGTAAAACTGTAGGCAGAACTGCGGATCTATTACGTATTTTGCAAACAGAAAGCGATTACGAAAATTGTGCGATAATTGCGCAAATTTGTATTACGTATAATAATACTGTGTCTTAATTGCTTTTCGATAATCGTGCTTCTTAATAATTTTTTGCTAGTTTCGTCCCAAAAAGTTCATAATATCAGTCAGCGAGCTCTAAGCAAATAAGTATTTACTACGATTTTTTGTAACATAGCGATAGTCTTCGCTATTGTTGCTTATCGTTTACTTCCAGTTTGTAAATTTTAGCTGATGGACCTTCAGACCATGTAATGCTTCACGTTCACTAAGGTTTATTTTAAAGCCTTGAGGCTCTTGATATTCTACAGGATACACTTTGGAAAGTGCGGCGGATTTATACGATTTAAGTAATTTTTCCATTCCCTTTCCATCATCAAACGAGCCGACACACAGCATGTGTTCATTCCTCGTTAGGTAGGGATGGGCTATTTTTTATCTAATATGAAGAAGGTACCCTGTGGAAAGGGGTTCCCACAATCTATTAACTGCCTCATCCCCTCTCCCATTAACCTACATCTCTTAAATCCCTCCCTGTCTCTCTCTCCGGCATTTATCTAATATGAAGAAGGCACCCTGTGGAAAGGGGTTCCGTCAATCTCTTAACTGTCTCCGCCGCTCTCCCATTACCCTACATCTCTTAAATCTCTCCCCGCCCCTCTCTCGGGAATCTCTCGTCCCCCGTAACAGTGATAAAATACCTCCAGATTGCTAATACAAACACGTACCCAATACAGTTTTATCGTGATCATCACTGTATCGTTTATAATCCGTAATGAATTGATGGCTAATAAATGAAGCGTATAAATACAGTTTATTTAGTCGACGCGACATGGTTGTGGCGAATATCGACCTTGACGTAGCAATAAAGTTGGGTACACGAAGGTATATTTTGTTTTTCTACAATATAATGTAAACGACCCTTGGCACAAGCCAACCGTTTTCCGTTTGTTCTGTCATTAATTACCTATGTATTGTAAATAATGTTGGTAATCTTTATCCGTAGTTGTCAAAAAAAATAATATCGTATTATAATTATATACGTGCGTTCGTACCTACTGAGATTAGGATTGATTATTCGACATATTGAAATGTAATCGTTGTCATATCCCTATGACATGATGGTAAAGCCCTACCAATATTATAAATGCAAAAGTAACTCTAATGTCTAAATATTATAAATGCAAATGTAACTGAAATAAATCTTTTAAGTCTTTAAATGTC
>DWKC01000110.1:0-16086 GCA_018249195.1 Racta chiria
ATAAAGTGAAAAATCCTCAAAAGTTCTCAGTTCGACACGTATGTATGTATGTATGTATGTATGTATGTATGTATGTATGTATGTATGTATGTATGTATGTATGTATGTATGTACGCTGGTAACAAATTATGATCATATAACATATCTAGTTTAATTGATTGATCGTAGTAATTTTAGTAACTTCTAAGTGTAGTAACATTTCACAAAACAATAGGTTTTAACCAATCAGCTGGCAACACCTGCCAATAGTCTGCACTGGAGCAGCGTGGTGCATGCTGGGACCTATGAGGAGAGACCCGAGCTCAGTTGTAAGTTATTAATGGTTTGAAGGCAACCAAACAATACGACTGTAGGAGATTATATTCGTAATAATTATAATAGTAACCGCAGTACGCTATAAACCAATAGTCACTGGGACAACTTGTTCAAGAGTCGAATGGTCGTTTACGGCACGAATGTTTATCTTCTACTCGCGGGTATTTATTTACAAATTCATGTTTCGTATTTGATATGTTTATAATCTCTTACCTTCCACAAATAATTGTAATGCGAGAGTATCGGCGTGTGATTAATTATTAATTATATGAATCTTCTCATTCACGTTGCCAATAATACAATAGTTTCTGTTGCCGTGAATGTCTTTACAAATCATTTATGTATTATATTTATATGTTAATGTGTTGCAGAACATCTGCAATAGACAAAAGGCATTGCGGACCGTGCACTACATACTATGTGAGTACTCCACGATATATATCTAACACGCCGATACTTAGACCCAGCAGCAAGCATCGTGATCACGGCTAAACTTATTGTGTAGTGAGTACCCGTAACGTAGTCCTATCTGTTCGATACGACTATCCTCCTACGTTCGATTGGAGGATAACGTAGTTCTATCTGTTCGACAAAATATTGTACATGTTGTAACAAAATATTTCTCGAATTCAACTGAACAAAATTCAAACGATACCAAATGTAGACGCTTTCTCTAAATACCGTTCGTTACCAAACAATGCCTGAAACACGCTAATTGCCGAATACTAAGTAATTAAGTATGATTCATTACTGATTCACTTTTCCTGCTATAAATGTTAACATCAAGCAATGTTAATGTTATCGATCGCATGCGAGTGGATGCCAACAACGTAACACCCCGAACACTTCTCTAACACGATCGATCTCAATAAAACAAAGACCAAGGACACGTGTACGCACGCAAACTGAACATTTTAAACGCACATAAAAATAAACATTTTGTTAGGAATCGTCTGTAACTAATTATTGTTTACGTAAACAAACAACAAATAACTATAAGACTCGAGGTAACATCTTTCACGTAACACAGAACCGAGTCACTTTCACGCACTAAATTGACATAGATTTTTATCACTTTAGTCCAAAGCACTTTTGTCACTTTTTTTCGTCTGTTATTAATATCGAGCGTAATGTGCAGAAGGCCGCACGAAGCTGGGAGCTGCACCACACTAACTATTGTATGCAGGTGGATTGTATTGTACTTGTAGTACGTCCGTTTGCCTTATAATGGACATTTTCCATTCACACAATAGAGCAATCCGTTCGCTAAGAGCTCGGATAGACTCGATACTTGTGGCGTTTTAGATGGCTCACGTAAAACGGACTCTGGTAGTAGGATCCCCGAGGATGTCGCGCCAAGGCGCGGCGGTGGGAAGCCATATTTCCAATATCTTTACCAAATTTCAATAGAAAATATATTTTTATGAAGTATTTCATAAACTATTTACGTAACCCAAATTACGCCATTCAACAAATCCCTACGATGTGGTTTTGGAAAACCTCTCAAGGAGTTTTTCCTACTTACGACTACAGCTAGCAAATCAAATAAAATTATTTATTTCGTCTTAGAAACACTCAACGAAAGTCTTCTTGACTAGTAGCACTTACTGACGTAGTTGAGGGATGCACGACCTTTCCACGCGAGTATGTTGACATCCTACTGTATATCAAGAAAAACCGCAACATACAAAAATATAGTCGTGTGAATAAGCCCTATTACTGGCCAGTGACGTCCGCTTCAAGGGTTTGTGGATCATAACAATACACTCGTACTAATTCTTGCAAATTATTTCTGAAACGTGCAAACCACACGCCAAGGTGATAACTGTTAAACGCATTAAATTCTTCGTTTCGTGTAAATTTTTTTGCACAAGTTTTACACCGACTTAGTAAATTGAAATCTCACGCCGATGTTCACGTGGATCACGGGCACGGCCCAAGGGCCGTCAAGAGTCAAGACTCTTGACTAGGTCGACATATCAGCTCACATATCGTGAGTATCCGCTAAATAATAACTGAACCCGTTCTATCTCAATTGTTCTGGCAAGCTATACAAATGTTATCGTAAAACATCCATTGAATTTAAAGTAACTAGTAGGAGTCCAAGTTAGTAAGTACATTAATTACGCAGACGTCGCTCGGTCGTGAGCCAATGTTGAGTATTTACTAGTTAGAATGAGATCGATTAGATCCTGTTTGTCTGTGTGTTTTTGGGCGCCAATCTCAGAAGTGACTGATCCGAATTGAGCATCGTTGCATTGCGAATAGCTTGCATTATCATAAACTGCCGCACTCAGAGTCGTTAGTGGTTACTTAATCTACACAAATTCTATACTAAGAAGCGATTTAAGTATCTATATGCATTTCTTCCACAGCTTAGCTATACCGAAGCGAAGCGAAGACATTTACCAGTATAAAATACACATCTGTTACATTTACAAACGTGCACAAATAATATTTGCAATTTTAACAAGTTATTATGATCGACCTGTCAATCATTATCTTTCTATGTGATTATATTATATTATTATAGTATTATATATTTAATACAGCAATAATATAGACGAATTGACCTTTACCTCCTCCTTGTTTTGAAGTCCGCTAAGACAAGACAATAACAGTATTGTACGGTTATATCATACATTTCGATTTGTTCGTCAAAAACTGTTATACACTAGTAGTCTCACTAATGTATGTCACTTATAAAGAAAAATAGTTAAAAGTCTTACAGTAGCTAATGCCGCTTCGTACGAGGCGGGGTGGACGGGCGACCCGGACGCCGCGCCGCGGTGGACGGCTGTGCTCGGCATCTCACCACATCGCTGGCTGCTGGAACAAATCAAACGAGGTATGAACTAAAATAATTTAGCTAAGTTTTCTTTACATGTAATAAGTCCTAGACTACGGCCCCGCCTGACAATAAGTGGCGTATACTCCTGGACGGTGAAGCGTATTCACTCACTAAAAACTTATTCACTATTTACTCTGCTAAGTTTAATACATTGTAAGAAAACTCATATCTGAAAACATAATCATAAAATCAGCCAAGTGCGATTATTATAAGCATATGATGAATTCCGTACCACACGGCTGTAGTTATTAGGAATAAATGTTTAGCTTTATTTAATTTTCGTTATTTCTTGTCTCAGCAGGTATAGCGATACACTTACTAATACTATTAATGAGAAAGTTTGTGAGAATGGATGGATGTTTGTTGCTCTTTCACGCATTTTTTTTTCATTTATAAATATTGTACAGTATAATATTATATAGAGACACCCTTTATTTTTCCACTTCATTTTATTTTTAACATTATTTATTGTGCAATAAAGTAGAAGTATAGTAAAAGTATTCATATTGCAGAAAGTTTAAGTGGCTACATGTTAGGGTTTATATATATCTGTATGATCCTCGGGACGAACAGACGGACGGACGGGAATCGACCCTGTGGTCCCGCCGACTACTTCTGGGAGCGGTCTTCGCCTCAGTGAAGCACATTTGCTAGGAGGATTAGAGCACACTTCACCACGCTGCTCCGAGTCGGTCGCTAGCCCAAGTATCGGACGTTTTTACGCTGCCCGAAGGCCTCCGAAATCACTTTACGATTTCTATCTAACGACGGCAATCTGGACTGACGGCTTTACGTGCCCTCCGGAGAACGGAAGCCTTCAAGAATTTTTGCCAATAGCGGTCACCCATCCGCCTACCGATCGCTAACCGTGTCGCTTAACTTTTTCAATCGCTTATGATCGACGCCAACCGCAGATCTTGCGGAACCCTAAGTAAAGACTAACACTGCATGAAGTATGCGCACGTCAAAGTGTTAAATGACCTCTGTAACGCTTAATGAATTCCAGTGTGCGGAAATTGCTTCTAAGTTGGTCGCTCGCATCATGTATCATATCGCCGCCGTGGACAACAATACGAGTACACTCGTCGCTGCACTCATATAATTATACTGGTGTCAGCTGAACCAAACATTGTTTTGTCAAAAAGCCAACAACAGAGGGTGGGGGTACAAGAGTTAACATTTTTAGTTATAACTATTTATTCGCCAAATCAGAAAATATATAAAAATAATTGTTTAAAAAATTTTATATCTGGATAGGGCCTTGACATCCAAGGGTATAAAAATATCCTACGACTTATTTTCAGACCTACCAAATATACACACAAAACTTCATAAAAATCGATCAAGACATTTCAGATGAATTCGACAACTGTCACCGTGACACGATTTTTTAAAATATTAGATAGTACCAATTACACTCGGCTTTGCTCCTTTATGGACCAAAGTTACCTGTGAGAAGGGTTACACTTATTTTACCGCTTTAGGGGATGAAGTTTCGAAAATCTTTTTATTCTCCTGCTCCAATAGATAATGGAAATAATTCTCAGAAAAAAGGAATTCCATTTTTTTCTGATGTAAATGAATGTAGGTACTATTAGTACAACGATCTCATACATTTGGTCGCACGGTCTGTGACCCACCCCCAGTGTTGTTCCCAGGGCGCGTGTTTGTCTGTGTCAATGAATCCAAATTTCAAACTTTATCATATTAGATCAGAACATAAATGAGTGTTTGCGGCATGTACTCGTATCGACCGTTACCGTCTGCGCTACCACGAATACAGAACCTACTTTAAAAAAAAATCCATCGGGCCCCTTTTACGAACCCCAGAACAGCGGATAGAAACATAAGAGAAAAATACAACAACCGTTAAGTAAAACTGTTTTGTCTTCATGTTAAGCACAATAAACTATTAAGGTTAAGCGGAGTATTACCATAGTGTTCAACTATAGTTATTTATGATTCATATCACTGGGCGCAGCGTGCCTCCTCAATTAGACGTAATAATGATCGGCCAGTTCTGACCCGTAGCTGTCGTCGCGCCGAGATGTTACATTACTGTTGTAAACGTTATATTACACATCCTACATCAATGGTCAGTTGTTGGTTTAAAATATTTATCTGCTGATTACAGTACTCCGTTTAATACTTAGTTTATATAGGTTTCATAATTGCGCTGACGTCATGTTTGTTGGCTAACGAAATGACCTTTTAGATCGATTGTACGCATCGATTATAACCTACTAGAAGTTGTATCTAAGGCGACCTGTGTCTGGTAACACATTAGTCTAATTAACCTTCTATTGATGTACCGCCCTATAATTCTGGTTTATGATATGGAGCAATTTTGAATAGAGCAATCCCCTCTCCCGGCTCCGTGCTTTAACAGATCTCTTTGTTGGCAGAATACACAATGAGGCGTCGTCTACCGTCTTACCTGTCTGCTCGCCTGCCTGCTCGTGACGTCACATACAATATTACTAACTTATATTTAGAGAACCTGACTATAAAGTAAATTGATTTGGTAAACACTGTTTTAAACTCTCTTCAATAATTACGAGTCAATTAATACTACTTGATAATTTAATACGAATTCATAATTACGAATCACGAATATGTGGATTTTTTGTACACCTTTCCAAAAAGACCTATTTTAACTCTTTGAAATTTTAAGTAGTGGTAAGTAAATATATTTTTCCACGTAGAGCGGTTTATATCGAAACATCTCATATGTGCAAACATAGTCACAAGGCGTGACATCACTTATTAAAATATTAAACACAGCTTACAATGAGAAAGAAACAAAACACGTCTAAAAACTAATGAAATATTAAATACATTTTAGTATTTAAATAATTGTCGATATTTTACCTGTTTACTAGTATTTAGTGAGTGCGGGCGTCTTGTTGGCAGCTGTCGTGACCTTGGCTGATTGTCACGACGTGGTGGCGACTGTACAAACACTCATTACCATATCGGATGAACGCCGTGACTGACACCACTGCTGGCACTACGTCACAGACACTAAATATTATTCCAAATTACAATTTGATGTACGTTGTATACGTCGTTGCAGTGGTAACTCAATATATAATAGTTATTAGTTAAATTATTTAATCTTAATTTAATATTAAATTTTAATTAATTAATTATATTATAGTCGATCTTTAAAACGCAAGATTTTGATGCGAAATATTTCCATTCAGTTCCCAATAATCCGGTAATCGCTGTTAGGGGCTTTTCATATTTATGTTTCAGGTATCTCGAAGATGACAATGTATTTCATCTCCTTGTAAATATTTTAAATAAAACAGTTCTAAAATGTCGCTGGTATTTGTTGTTTGATGGAGTGAACAAAAAATAATATTTTTGTGACTATGTTTACTATGCCGATTACCAGATTATTCACGTGGAGGGTCGACAGATAAATAAAAGATTTTAGTATTTTGTATGGTAAACGTTAAATAAATAATAATAAAAATACGCTTGTGTGATCTTTAGACCTAAAAGGTAGGTAGGTATCTAATAATATCTCAGCTGCATCAGCTTCATAAGAATTGCTAATCTGATCGTAATCGCTAACGACCATATTTCTGAGAAACAATAATTTACGAAGCTAAATAAGACGGAAGGAATCACGGCAGACACCTAACACCATGGCTTCCACAATGTTGCATAAACTATAAACAAATTTATGTAGTATTTTTCTTGTAGAGTTGCATAGTGCAACGGCTTGTGTCGATTGTGAGCGATCGGCCAAGTTAAGTAACAATGAACGTTGTCGGGAATTAAACAGGTGCCCATTGGTATCCTAAAAAAAATGTTAGCTTACGTGCTTCGATATATATATAACAATAACGCCTCCATCAGTCGAAGTTAAAACGTGTCAGCGTGGTCCACTCGCTTCGGCGCTTTAGAACCAGTTCTTTTTTCTTGGCACAACACATTGCCTGATGCCTTTGGCGTTTATGATATGTAGCGACGGTGACCACCTACCATCACGTGGCTCATCGATTGTTTTTCGGCTGTTTCCGTAAAATGTTTGCCACTGTACTCCGTGCCACCACAGCAGCAACAGCAACCGAGCCGAGTGCCTGCCACTATTAAATGACACCGCGCACTTGTGTTGCAGTTGCAGCGCCGACACTGTCTTGTTCGAAACATTGCTGTTCTCTTATTGTTCATAGTGATCGTTGGCACTGCCCGCAATACTGCGCTCTGGGGCTCCACAGAAAACCAGCGCTGCGGGAATTCTCTATTACGAACTGACAGCAGTAGTAAAAATATATTTAAAAAAAAAACTTTATTTCTTAATTACATGTTGAATATATATCAAATGTATGTAATGTTATGTATTCTTAAGAGAATAATTGAATAAACATAATTATTATTAAATAAAGGGTTACCTTTGATGGTTTTACAATTGTGGCGTAGATACAATATTATCTGTATATAATACTAATGAAGTTTTGTTATAGTGAACAATATTATAGGTACCTTGTATTAAGATATCACTCAAATTAACAAAAGTATTACCTTATCGCAAAAGTAAATTACCCGATAGTAAAATTAAGTATTCAATAGCTGGTGTATGATAAACTTAGTAGCGAATGTTTGTTAATTTGTTTTGCGTGTTGCAAATCAAAATATATCGGTAACCATTTTCATTCCTTTCGTTTGTAAATAAAAATGTCAAGGTTCCTGTAGGCGGCGTGGTGCGGCCGCTCGCAGCCCGAGATTGTCTCATAGATTAATCTAGAAGCGCCATAACGTTGTGCGTGACGATTTTTGAATTTGCACAGATTTTTGGAGACGATTAAATTAAAAATATGTTTATTCTAAATTTCCATAAAACTTGTAAACACACCTGTGGATGAAAAGCCGGTTCTCTGTTGGTTTAGTGGTTAGTAAACCTCATTGCTAAGCCGGTGGTCGTAGGTTCGATTCCCACCAACAACATTATTTTCTGTGATAAACAGGAATGTTTGTTCTGTTTGTCTGGATCTAACAATATCTATTTAAAATTTATATATTATTATATATTAATATTGTCAATTGTCTGCTCACCATAGTACAAGCTTAGTTTAATGTTGTATCGCCGTGTGTGACTTGTCCTAATATATTCGTTTATATATTACTTGGCACACGTTTAACACACCAATAAGTCGGCCTGTAACAATGGTTTGTAGTATCAGAGAATTAAAAAAAATCATGTGAAGGATTCTTTATCTGCTTCTTACTTATTCTTCTGAGTTTATATAGTTGACGGCAGGTGACAGCGTTACGATGAGCACATCTCAGTTTATACCTAAACTGATACGAGTCAAATAGAAAAAAATATTCAATGTACCTTCCTATACACAAAGTTATATCTGAGCCTAATAGGTTACGTTTACCCTGAATTGTTGGCCTTAAATTAATCTAGACAATAAATAAATCAATTGAAATATTAATTGTACACACTCCTATAATATTTGTTAAGTTTAAAGAACGTTACAAAAGTATGTCATCGGTATTTTTAGTAAAACCAGATGGGCGCGCCGCAAGCACATCCAGACTGGGATGAGGTTACGATAAAGAACCTCGACACCATATCTCTACATCATTAAATTATAATAAATACATTTAGTTGGTAGGAATAGTTCAACAGACCATATGACAAACAGGTAAATAATTTATAAATTGTTAAGGAGACGAGACGAGGAGATGGCAATAGCTGCTCAACTAGTTGGCTACTTGGGACGAGGAGGGACTGGCAGGCTAATGTGTATGTATCGGGTCTGACGATGAAATTGTCCGCACGTGGTCACTGTAGTCTTAGAGCTAGAGCGGGTCCATCTTCAGTGAATGCGCCGCGAGCATGCTCTACCACGTAGCTCGAGTGCGGATTTTCGGAAGCTATTTCCTGTTTCTTTAATATCAGTTGGAGAAAGTGACGAGCTAGTGGCAAACATTCGCAGTAGTGACAAAGTGATGACGTCTTTATTCTTAAATATAACTAAAGTAAAATAAACAAACCGCTATTTTAAGTGATTAAATATGTAATTTGTTAACAAAATCCTTGTCTGTCTTAATTCGTGAAACAATAGCAACAAATTAATGTGTATACATTTGGTAGCGGAGAAACCGACTCGGAGCCTTCCTTTATGAGACCTCAAGCCCAGTGACTCAGCAGCCACTTGACCTCACTCGCATCAAGAAAGGAAACTTGCACACGCACAAATACTTTCTTCAACAACTCGGTATTTGCACACGCTTCGATTCTCAACCTTAAAAACCCAGAATAAAGTTTTATTTCAATTAATAAATTGGCAGATGATGATCTTGGAATTTTGCAATTATTATTACAATAATGAGTATAAAGACCTCTTATAACTTGGAACGAAGCAAAATGTTCCAATTGTTTTGTTTGCAACTTGCTACAAAGATAAAGAGAAAATGTTACACTTGTTGTATTTTATCGTCGGGTATCTGGGAGGGCACGAGGGCGGCGGTGGTGCGGCGGTAGTGCGGCGGGGCGCGCTGGACCTGACTGACTATCACTGCTTCAAGTGTTCGATAGTATCTGGTCTGCCGTTGAGAAACTGTTTCGGCACGGGCAACGAGTGTTTTATAGTTTCTTTCTATACACATAAATGTACATTGAGTAGGAATCAATTACTTTTTTTATGTAACCACAAATCGACGGTCGTCCAAAATTGTCCTTTATGTTCTGGTGCTGTAATATTGTTTTTTAAAAATTTAAGGGTACTTCCAGATGTAAAACAATGTGATGAAGCCAACGCGAATTTTGCAAAATTCGCGATACATCAAATAAGTATTTCACTAATGTCCTAAAATACCATGACATAGTACGTTTACATTACAATTCAATACATGCTTTCACAAGAACACTCATCGACACCTATCTAACATCAGAACTCAATCAATCACGGTATCAGCCAGCAGGTCAGTGTAACGAGTGACCGTTACAGCACCGTTGGCAACCCCTCGACGTGGAGGAGCTCGTCGCTCGTCGCTCGTCGCTCGTCGCTCGTCGCTCGTCGCTCGTCGCTCGTCGCTCGTCGCTCGTCGCTAGTACGACTGTTTTCATTCTCGCCGCGGCTCGTGCGTGGGAGCTCCAGAGAGCGTTGATGCAATAAACTTTAAAGTTATTGACTATATTTATAGAGTATCGATTAATTTGAGGCGATAGTGGCTTCAACACACTAATGGCCCGGTGGGCCATCGAGCACGAGTCTCTGCTCATACTGCGGAGTCTCAACCACGCTTCTCCAATGCGGATTGGCGGAGGGGTTAGTGGTGGTGGCAACCCAAGTGTCGGAAGTTTCTATGGCTCCAGAAGTCCTCCGACATGCCTTAACGTGTGCACTATCTAACCCGATCGCGGCCAATGTCTTTACTTGTCCTCCGAGGCACGGAAGCGCTCGTGAAATGTTTGCCATTTGCTTAATTTTTTCATGACATACGATCAAAGCAAGGCGATAGTATTATGGTCCAACAGCCACCCCATATTCTCTATTCTGAAGAAAGCCACCGCTGACCTTCTGGAACACCCTAAACGTTGTACACAAAATAAATTCCTCGCCCTGTCTCATTCGTGCCACGAACAACTACAAAGGAATAAGTTGCCCGCTTCTATATATTCTGTATTCCCGTCTGATTATATAAGTATCCTCAATAATGAATAGGCATTTACTGTTTTAGTGCGTCTTATCATCTAAGACGGCATCGTCACTTACCATCAGGTGGGATGTTAGTCAAACGTTGATGTAAAATAATGTAACGGACTCTGACACTTAATACAAACGTTCTTCATAAACGAAACAACTCTCGAACCATGTGAAACAGGCTGAGCCTCGTTGGCCCTAAAAGCGATATTTTATGTCTTGCGCGTGGGGCCATTATTAGCACCCGTTGGCCGAGATCTTTCTTACGTAATAATAATAACTAAGTCAATAGGTTGAGGCTCCTCCAGCCCGCTTCTGAACAGATCAACTGTGGTTCAGCATGTTCCGCTTATTTATAAAATCTTTATTAAACTAACTTACTGCAAAGCCTCTCGCTTGACTAATTCATGCATTTAATATGTCATACTATTTTGGCCTGCAAGTAAGCATTGTTGGATATGACTGTATCGTAATCCGCGAGCCCCAGGTTCGATTCCAGGCTGAAATACTTATTTATAATGTAAGGTCTAATGAACAATGTTTAGCTAGAAACGTTAGCCCTAGAACCGGATCTAGTAGCTTATGTAGTCGCTGGATCGACTCAACTGGTACGCGTGCTTCAAAATTAGTGAATAAATCGCAAAGCACACTTTCATAATACATGCCGGTGGACCAACAATGTAAGCTCCCAATCTGTTGTCGAAGTGTTGCCAAACACGTCGATAGCATTCCGGTTCTATAAATAATTCATAAGACTTCGATCGCACAATAGGGTTTGTGGAATCAATATTTATAGGTTTTATTGTAAAAAATGACAAACCGAATATAACCATTTTAAAACGAGTTTTTCCTCGCTGGCCCACGAGTTTGGGTTTACGTTCTTTGGAAATATCCTGTAATCCTGTCTACAGAAGGACATCCGCCCGACGGCTGTCAAATAAAGACGATTTTACTATTTAATAAGCAGGCAAACGAGCAGACAATCAGTTGTCAGCAGCAGCCGCGGACATTAGCAGCACTAGGCTCATGTGTCACTAACGTGTTGCCGACCTAGGAGGAAGCGATAGACCACACAGGCTGTGCAGCAAACAATGAAGGGAAGCATACTTCGCTGAAGCAACCGGACCCAACAACGTCCCTGGAGCGGTCTCCAGGAGGGTGACAGAAGAAAAATAAGAAAAAAAGGAGAGCTTTGAAAACCTGTATTATTTAATACAACTACAACAAGGATGTCAAATCTATAAATTAATAATATTAAGGAAGTTTTATTTGGTAAGTAAGTTGCGATAAATTTTATAACATGAGATCTTCGCCCGATTACAACATCGATATTAAAAATATAAAACGTTAGATTATCGTTAAAAGCGTGAAAACTAAATATTTTTTTTAAAGTTCACAGTCTCCACTGGCTCAGTCATCACTGGAAAGAATGTTTAAAATCATTAAGGGTCTAATGTCGCGGATGGCGGATCCGTTAGGGAAATAATAAATGATTATTTTTGTTACAATCATATGTCTCTCGCTCGATCAGCTGGTGATCTGCTATAATGCTACGGTTATGTAATAAATCTATTTCGGATTTGAACTCTTTCATTAACTACAGTACGCTACATTGCGCGTGGCCCTCCCTTCGGATGGTCTTAATAAATAAATGATGCCACAATAACTATAAATAAACGTTAAGTTAAACAATGTCTTTATATTTTTTGTGCCGGTTATCTGTTGTGTTTAATCAATCGGTCGGTGGTACATCACGGTCACGAGTCCATTGTGATCGTTCACCTGTCTACGACCACACAGGCAATGACAAATGGCTCGCCTGGCTGTCATACTGTGCCGGGTCGCTCCACAGCTCAGTGTAATCACTCCATTACACTACATTAAAATACCATTGATTATTATTGTACATGTTGCTTTCTTTCAATAGTTGGGCTCCTTTATTATAATATTTTAATTGTGTAACGTTTACAGTCATACTCCGCTACGGTTCTCTACGAGTATGTCGCTGTTGACACGGGGAGGACAACCACCGCAACACCTTTAAAACGAGAAGACATGTTTATGTGACACATACAGAGCCAAAAGCTTCGCGTCAAGATCACTTCACTACGGTTTACAACTGCCGCGTGTCACCTACACTTTGTTTTTTTTTTTAATTTTGTTTTAACTGCTTCGCTCACAATATTTATCAAATCACATCGAGCTCAATTTATGAATGTCAAAATATTGCATGAAATGTAAGATTATTATGCAATACGATACCTTTAAAATTGGTTACTGATTCTAAAATTTGTAACTAAATATTTATATCAAATTATATCAGTTAGCAAAGCTACTTGGAATCATTCTAACCTTAATGTTAATTACTGAAGCGCAGCGATCGAGAGAACCTGAGCTACCGCTGTCAATAGTTATACTATTTTGTAGAGATGTTTTTTGGCGGCAACATAGTATCATGTTGCTCCATAACACGGACTTTATGACAAAGTTGATTGGTGTAGTGTGATCTGCCACGCGGTGCCACGCCTGGCTGATGCAACAGGTTCAAATGTCAGCAGAGGACCTTCACCCTTCACTCAGCCCTACACGTATTGTTTCCAATTACAATGAAATACGTTTGTTTCCAAATTGCCATGAAATATCGATGGTACCGAGAATAAATTCCGACCTAGTGGAATTTGTACGGCGAGATTTCGTGCAGAATTCAACGTCACCAATATATCAGCGCGGTTTGTGTAATATCGCGCTTGTCGCCTCGCAACTTAACGGATACCTAATAGTTCTATGCACAAGACTGTAATATAACTGTTCAATAAATCGTCCAGTAAATTGTATATTCTACGTAATAAAAAAACTCAAGTTTATGTTTACAATACATTTTTCCTAAAAAGTATGTTAAAAATATTGTTATTACTCTATATTTTATATATTTTCGTTTATTTTCTATAATTCCTTCTTCATTCATTGTTCAGGTATCGTAGAAGTAGGTTGTTGCTCGGTCTAGATCCACCTGTGTCAGTGTTGAGTCGGTCGCCGCCCTCGGACTTCTTCTTCTTCCCGCCCTTGCATTCTATTTCATATCGGCGCTTGTTACACTCCGAGTGTCGCATGTGTAGAATGGCCAATGGCGGTTTCTTTTCCTCTTTATTATGGCACCGTTCCGAAACGGTGGTGGATTAAAAATATTTGATGTTCGTAAATGTATAGAAAATGTCTACATGTAATAAATAATTTGTGTGTGAGTTTGAGAGTTGAAGATATTGTAAGGCTATGCTGACGGTCGCTTCAGTACGGATACGTATAGATATTCAACTACTCGCCTACTTAAATGACCGATTATTAGTTAACTTGCCATTCCTGTCAAGTAAACCTCTTACGGCGCCTTTGTAATGTAGTCGTATGTTGCTTTAACCCCGTTCATGCTGACCGACTGTCAAACCTAGTAAATTGTTCTAATCCGTACCATGTATAGTTCCAGCTTCAAGGTTTATTTTATTTTATTTGGAATTTAAAGTAGTAAGTGTATATTATACCGCAGATTTAGAATAGAGTACATAATAGCGTACATAAATTAAATAATAGAGAAATATAACAAAAATATTAAGAAAAAAGAATAAACAACTTTTAGGTAATTCATTTCAACTGAGTTACCTGTACTAAGTTTTCAGTTGATTATTTCACTATTGTATTGTATTGCATGTATTGTACCATTGTACTTTTAACGATTCCATATTAAATCCCTTTTAAAATTTCCAAATGTTTTTAAAAGATATCCCACGGAGCACGTCATGTCGCACAAACATAATGTTCAAAGTGTACTAATGTTATAAATTAGAAAGTTTGTGAGGATGCATGTTTGTTGCTCTAACACGCAAAAATTACTGAACGGTTCTGAATTCAATTTGGCACAGAGATAGATTATTGTCTGGAATGACACGTAGGCAGTTTTATCAACAAGTTATGAAACGTGTGTCAAGTCTGCCAATGTGCACTTGGTCAGCGTGGCTGTGACACGACGTGGGACAGAGTCAGGAGCGCAGACGATGCACAAGCCGAAGGCCTCACTGCTCCCAGTAAGTTCGCAAGTCCGATTACATAAGCTTTAACAAGTCGTTTGGTCGTGTCGTCTCTATTACACGCAGCCAGTATCGTGAGATCTCCAGCTATTTTCCCTCGCTCTAAAGAATGTAAGAACGACCTTGGGTTACGCGGACCATTTTAACTGGTCACCATAAATATGTGTAGACTTCGTGGGAAAAGCATTTTGTAACATGTCAAGAAAGAACGTCTTCAATTTATTTTCGTTTATAAATTGTGTAATTATTTTAATATTTTAGCGGATTATTTATTTTATATTTAATATCATTACTTACCTACGTAATACCGACTTGAAAATTTGTCTATACAATATAAAATGCTACAAAAATATTATGTTTGAATATGTTATTAAGAGGTTGAACTGTAAAAAAGTAATAAAATGTAAGAATCAGAACTTTGCCTACTTCAAGCAGTTTCGTAACAACTTCAGCGTACTGTCCAACTGTTGAGCAGGAGCGTCTCCCGATACTGAAGCCTAAAGGGCCACGTGCTTCAACGGGGATGGGTGGAGGGATCAGTCGCCAACCCGGGAGTCAAAAAATGTTATGCTAACCGACGGCACCGACAAGGTTGAGAATGACTGGTATCTGACGACAACAATCGTGATCGACTGCTTCACGTGCATTCCGAAGTTTGGATGGACTCGAGATTTTTTTACCGCCAGCGATCAAGCATCCTCTCACCGACCGCACCTGTTGCTGCTCAACTCACTCCATCACTTAGGACCAACACTGGTCGCCGCACACGCGCTTCATACCAAATAATGCTGTATGAAATATCGCTTAACACTTGTTTGGATAGGCTTAGTCATACATTCACCGCTACAAACACACGTAAGTATCTAATTCTATCGCAAGCTCCAAAATTGTAAGACAAACACGCCAAGCCCAGTTTTCGCTAATTTGGCAAGCTGTACTAGCCAACACCTCCTAGCCTCCCACTTCATCATTTAGACCACTTTGTAATAAATGAGGCACCTGTCCTTATAACTTATGATGTCCTTTAACTTTACAACTTGAACAAGTAGTTCATAGTTTTTTTTGCTACATTTTAGTTACAATAATGTAGTGGAATATGAGATGGTTCACCTGGTGGTTACCAATACCACCGAACATTAAACATTTACCAAATCTCGGGGCGTCTTATACGTGT
>DWKC01000111.1:0-16077 GCA_018249195.1 Racta chiria
TACGTATATACGTGTGAGTGGTGTGAAGACGCTGAGGTAGGGATCCCGACCCAGAGTGACCCATTGGGCCCCACCTTCGGCAAGGCCTGTACGTCACAGACAACCAGAAAAGAAGAAACCTTTATTAATACTATGTTATCTGTATCTGTAAAGAGCGGACCAAGAATCGTAAATGCTATTAAAATACTTGTTAATGGTTTTATGTAAAATTTCTCATTCATGTAATGCAAATGACCCGCGGCATTGAACGGGCCGCCATTCGCGGTCAACGGCTCGAGAAATTGCATCCAGATTATATTTCGCCCATTTTCATATTGCGATACGTGCTTGCCATTATTGAGAGCCAATCCTAATCTCCTTTCATAGCTAAAACCTGTCCATATAAGTATAACCTTATGTAATAGTGCGTCGTGCATTGTCAAAACGAGATAACGTTTGATAAATCATAACATCAATCTATACGAGTAGATCAGTATCGATGTGTATGTATAACAAACTATATTAAAGTATATTTCAGTGATCTGTCAAAGGCCGTCTGGATTAATCAAGCAATTCACGTTGATGCTTTTCTTGACGCATATTTTGCGGAGTGAAATTGGTGAGCCACTTCATCACATCCTAGCATCAGATGGTATTCAACTTGTTTTAAATAAAAAAAGGACCACGATCCGATTTTGTCACTGGATTTTTTAACGCCCAGTAATTGTTGAATCTTTTATTTTTCGGTTTACGATTTTTATGTAAAAATAAAATCAGGCTAGAACGTGCGGCTGTCTATAGATCGGTCTTTTTAAATGACATTGAGCTTCCTAAAGCCATGTTATGCTTGATACTACAGAACCCTTCATGGGCGAGTCCAACGAAAAAGGAACTTCAAGATTCTACAACCATTGTTGAAGATATTAAAAAGCACGCGTGCAATTGCAAATTGGAATTATTACGTAAAATACTGAGAGGACATCATAACGCAAAACGTTATCACGTACCACAACAACAGTGCAATAAAAATAACGTGTTCAGGCAATTACCGAACGCTACAGCTGTTGAAGATAATCCAATCGCCGGAGCCTTGCGAAGCGAATTCACCTTCATAACAATTACGGGCGCAATTGTACGGAAAATATTAAAATAAGTCAAGGTGCCCGACCAATTCTGCCAATAGTATTAGCTTCAATCCTGCTTATTTTTAATCATCAGTACGTGCGAGGTGAAGTGCTTATAGTTCTGGGGCTTGCTTCGATCGCAAGTGATCGGCGGGGTTCAGCAACCGATGAATGGATTATTGACTTCTAGTGGCATTTGAGCGCTCCGTGTTACGGGGACCACGTCAAGCTGTCGGCCCAGGTTGTAATCGATAGGTCGCAGTCGTTGTGCCAGGACAGAGGCGTCAGTATCTCTTCCGGACTTCCGGTTTTATGATTCTTCAGATCCAGGAATCTGCAGTGGAGCAGCATTGAGGAGTATATTTTAGGAGGTTGGAGCCAACTGCGAGTATGAGAGATGGTGACAGAGATTACGATGTTGCGGAACCATCGAGTTTACATTGACCAGTCGCTGTTGATTACATAATAATACGACTAAAATCCAATGTTTTTGCTGTGAAATAAAATCAAAAGTACCTTGACGAAGATCAAGACCTTGACTTGAAAATGAAGTAATATCGTGAAGAACCCTTTGCGAAAACAAAAGCCTATTCTTCGATAGACTCGTTTGAGACAAGTAAAAAATCTTTTGTACAACGGAACTTACTCGCAGATAAAGTAAGCTTTATAGAGGATGGAAGACATTGAATGCACTAAAATGAAACGTCAGATGTATTGCAATGTAATTGTATTTTTTTTCAGTCGTAGACTCATGTTTAAACTACCTTGAACTACATAAAGTACAATTTAAATGAAGAAAATTATTTCATCATTTGTATTCGAAATAGTTCTTGTCGCGAACTACGTAAAACAGTAAAAATTGTTTTCACAGCAAATTAGATTAACAATATTTTTTAAAGAATAAGAACTAGTTAAGTTAAGGTACTAGTAAACAAAGAAATACTTTAAACAGATAAATAAAATAATAAATTTGAAATAATTAATTTTGTTTTAAATTTGTTTTGTATCGGATCTAACAAAAACCTGATTCAAATTGAAAATGTCCATAAAGTAAACAAAGCGTGAGCTCGGAATTGGGCGAAACGATTTATTTGCCTCTTTATTCAGTTTCGTTCGTTTACCTCAGTTAAAAATAAATGTGTATTCTTGCAATTACGAGAATTTCATGGTTAACGGACACGTACATATTAATTGTGTAACACTGGAAGGTCAAGTAAAAAGTTGCTACATTTTTTGTAGAATTCCACTTGTGCAGTTTATCGAATATAAAATGGAATTAGCACAATGTTATTCTTTCATCATGAACTCAAACTTAATTTCTTGGAATATCAACGGGAAAGGTAAACAAAATAATATTGTACATAAAACCCTATTAAAATTACGCAGTATCCTTACTAAAGTCAATGTCGACATCGAAGGAAAGGTGTGTATTAGAGACCGCGAATTTTTTTTTATACATGCCGATCAGAACATACCTTCCAACCGCTTCCTTCTTGGGCAATATGATACTGTTGACACGTTTGGTGATAATGCAATGTTACGCGAGCCCGTTATAAACTTGTATTTTAATTACGTCAGTTTACAAAACATATAGCTTTTTCTGTAAGTTTGTTTTTCATATATTTTTGGTAAGCTTATGTTAAACGCTCTAAATTAACATTACGCACGATTATGTTTGAGTGAAAACGGTGCCTCTATGTATTTATATACCTTTGTCGTACTAACTACAGCAATACTGGTATCTATTTATCATTAAAAACAAAATAAAATAAAAATACTGATTATTTAACTTTTTCCTATTTCAGACGTGTATTAGTAATCTATGAATTTATTTTCCAGATAACCGTCAGATGAACTGCATTAAACTAATCAATATTTCAACATATCTTCCAAAGTTTTTGCGTAACAGATGTTTCGTTACTCAGAGTCGGTTATCAAAAGGTCACAGAGCGTCTTCACCAGTTCTGATAACCTTGCCACTCACTTTATCACTTCCTATATGGCAAACGTGAGTCTGTATGCACCTTGTACATTTCCATAAACCTCTGAACTCTTAATACTGATAGTCCGGTAAACAATTAAAAGCTTGTTTAGTCAACCTTGAAACAACCTCAAAAGAAACAGGTATTATTGAGGCGAGGTAGTGCTCGAACAAGTGTATTCAATGGAGCTAGCGAAAATGAGTCATGATGCAAAAAATAGGCCCAGACTGTGCTACATTACCGAAAGTTATGAATAAGTAATAAGAATAGGATTGGAGATAGACAGAACCTTCCTTCTATAAATATTATGCTAAAATATACATTAAATATAATATGTAATGTATATTTTAGCATAATATATAAATAAGTAAGGGACTGAATGAGTTTTCTGTCAATCTTGTAGATCGAAAGTTTGAATCTAGATTGAACTGGCGTAGAGTGACAGCTAGTTGATATAATCCAAGTGTGGGGTACACAATGAAGTTGGCTAAAAGATCGGTCGATTCGAAATATTTGTCGATCTAAAATAAAGACATATTATTAGATATTCTGCAACTTCTGGAACCTGTAACCTACTGGTGAAATAACAATTATTGGAATACCCACAGATCCCAACATCAATGCGTTAAATGTTTGGAAGAAGTGGTTTGTCTAATAATTTGTCCTCATGGACATCCCCCTATCATTCTCATTCTGGTCATATTGCTAATGCACTTCATGTACCTAAACGTTTCATTGAACATGTTTGTGTCGATTATTGAGCAGTAATAGATAGATTCAGGAAAGTGTAGTCTGCTGCGGAACTTCGCGGGTATGTAGGTAATATCCGATAAACATGAACTAGCTCAGAATAACCTTTTACTTTCCAACAGCAGATACTGTAGATCGCTCATATTTAACCCACTGAAACCAGACGTAGAATACGTATCAAACAGGCCACATACACTCGCACTCACACATACACACACACTGCAACAGGAACTAGCCCGCTGCCGGGTTCGTCTCTCCTGTTACAATGTCAGGAGTACAGGTCCAAAATGCCGTGACTGCACCATGCTAAGTGAGGATTGGTAAACTTTACAAACCTCTGAGAGCCTCTCAGATACGCAGGATCCCAGTGTTTTTCTATACCAAAGCAAGCTATAATTCATAAGTACCTAACACGCACGTACTTGCTAAAAAAGAAAGGTGCGAGCGTGATTGGATCCAGCCCTCCCATTCGGGAGACTAACGGCTTGCTTCACAACAATCGTCAAGTAAATACTCAGTTTTGTACAACTGAAACAGCAAGTATCCAATACCGATCGAACTCGCATTTAGGCACAGAAATCCATGAAGTATCCTTGTTCAGTAAAAAGTCACCAACTCCTACTTTCAATATTAGCCTAAATGTTCAAGATTTTTAACCAGATTACGTATTCTATAGACACTGCAAAATTTCATTGTTTCTCCGTCGGTTACGAGTTCGCTCGTAGTTAAACTGGAACAACAATAAGCACTATTCTCTGGAAATAGGTTGAGGGCCAGAGACACCGCATGAGGGGTCCTCCTCGAGGCCGAGAGCCGAGTCGTCAAACCAAGCGGATACACAAAGGGTCCTTGGGAAACTCTTTTAGGACGCGCCAGATTTAGACCCGTCCCTTAAGTAGTTGAAGTTTTCGGAACATGTACCTCCCACATGTTTCCTTTAAAGACGTAAGGTAGGAATGTTAGAAACATTTTGGTATACTTTACTATTCTCATGCGAGTATTTCTGGTACTGTACTTAACAACTTTGATACAAAGTAATAGGAACCCTAGTAACGGTGACGTGAGATCTGATTATTACAAGCTTTTATTTATTTATCTTGCAATGTTTGTTAATTTGTTAAGGGTATTCGTATATTCCCAGAATATTTAAACTTGTGTATTAAATTACTATAATAGTTCATAATGATACGATACTACTACGTTAGTCAATACACATAACGGGCCACTGTCAGCGCGAGCCGTAGGCGAGCGCGATAAGAAAGTTGAGTATGTAAAGTACCTTTTATCATTTGTCTATCTACCTATAGTCCTGCGAGTTGATATTGTATGTATACGAATTATTATGCGGTAAAATTCGTAATGCTTTGTGGAACACATGTATGTTGCAATGTTGTATGAATTTAACTTAATTGGATTATAATATAAAGCTTTAGTAAATTTAAAACCATGCGTATATAAAAGATGGTGTTAAATGATGAAAAAAAACCCACTTTAACAGCAAGTGTGTTGAAAAGAAGATTATCAAACTATACATGTACATATGTATTGTTCACAACAAAACTTTCTCCGGACAGTTTTACGAGTGAGCTTATCTTAATGTCCCTAACTTTCATTTAACGGGTTTTAACGCAATATTGCCTCGACTTAATGTAACTTGGTAATGTAACTTGATTACAACATAAAACAAACAAAAGACGAACCCAAAACTAATTTGGATTCTTCGACTTATAACAACAATAACTTTATTTTCAAAAGTACACATACAAGTATAATTAGAATTCCCTGCTCTTGGCTTTAGTTTGCGCCGTGTCGCAGAAGGCAGTGTCTACTCCAAAAATACGGCTTAACAGTAAATGTAAAAAAATTTAAAAACTTTTCAAATAACAATAACACAAATATTAACTATAGAAGGTACAGCATGTGAGAGTGTATGTGTGTCTGTCTGTAAATTGTTTTCAATTCGTTTTCCGCGCTGTCGTAGTCATGGTTTTGAAGCCAATAGATATGTTTTTTGCATTGTGCCGATTACTATATACTGCTATTAGATTCCCGAGTGGTAGAAGACATATGTATAGGTACACATATAGTAGGCAGATGAATATTTATTCCCGGGTGGTCGTTGTTCTCTCCTCCCTACAGTGTATCCTAATCCGGGCACATGACTATGAATAGTATGAATGTTTAAGTGTTTATTAATATTGTATTATTTGATATCTATAATTTTACAATTACTGACAAGTAGCAGCGTCACGGAAGGGAATTAGGTTATTCTCTGGGAAATGGAAAAATCTGTTACTACTGCTCGGAGTGCAAGCTAGATTGTCAAAGCCAAATGAAATGGCTCGATGGGAAACCGATGATTAAATTTTCAATTAGCTGGCCGGCGACCCGCTCTCTTCGTTCAGTTCGCTCGGCAAAGGAGCTAGTGCTCAACTATTGAGGACTTTCAAATAACTTCAAAGAAGGTAACTTAACAGGTAGGTTAAATTTAGATCAGTTATAAATCAAATGAAATCATTTATTTCATGTCGGTATTTTCATTTATGGACGTTAGATATTTAGAATCTACCACCGTTTCGGAAAGGTAGATTCCAAATATTCCTTCGGTAAAAGTATTTCTACTTCAAACATTGTTATTTTTGTACTAGCCGATTCCCCCGATTTCAGCCACGAAATTACCACGGAACGACTGCCATCTGACGATAACAACGTACGACTTTACGCGCCCTCCGAAGTACGGAAGCGCTTACAACATTATTGCCACTAGTCATCAAATTCAAAATTTTTATTTCAACATGGGTACATCGAGCTCACTTAATGTAAGTCAAAACACTGCATGAAAAGTTAAATTTGATTATTATTACATCACTTAAGCTTCCTATACCTCCGCTGTTCACTTTAGATCGATACAAGCCGCCGGGCCATGAGCGCTTCATTTACTAGCGTCAATTTTTTTTTTTTATTATTTTTTTAAAAACACTTTATTTTAACTTTTATTATACTTTTTATATTTGTTTTACTTTAATGTTTGTAGAGGTTTTTCTTTGTACAAAATAGATGTTTCTTCTTCTTCTTCTACAAGCAGAGGCTAATCCCTCCATCACCCCACGTACACCGCGTTGCATTAAAAATGATAATATTCTATTCTCCTCGCGTAAGTAGACCGCGAGTGAGTGAGTATATTATTATGGGATACGTGTGTCGCTCACATCGTATCAATAAATAATTTATATTCATGAGTGATGGGGTGACGGTCCATCAGGGTTGCCAGGTGAGGTTGCAAAAATTACGAATAAGGAAAAATACGATTGTAACAAAAATATACTTTATATTATTGACGGCTTAAGTAGATGGTAGTGACCCCGTCTGCGACGCGAGTGGCCCGGAATTTAGTGCGCGGTCGGGGTAGGCATTTATGTGACAAATGAATGTTTGTTCTCGGTGTTGTTATTGTATAGATACAACACTATTTATATTCATTAGTGTATATTAGTTGTATATTAGCCTTGTTCATGCCACCCGCGACACAAAGAATCCTAGTGAGAGGTTATGAGTGATTAAGCGTTTATTTATTATTTATTTGTATATTAATTTCGTACCGTTTGTGTAGTGTTGATAGTAAAATTTATAAATGAATTAGTTTCAAATGTTCAATAGATAGCTTACCTAATTTATAATTGGCGTTAAGAAATAAGCCAATCCGATTAGTACGTAATACTTATTATAACAGTCAGTCGAGCGGTTCAACACGACTGAATTATCGTAGGTATCTACTCGTACGTATACAAAAAGTTATCAACTCAGTAGCTGATCCGACAGACGTTGTTCTATCTGTCTCTTCACGTCGTATTCTGGCGGCCTAGAATACCAGCCCCAAACCCCCGCTGGCAGACCAGGTTGTATGAGGCGACAGAAGTCAGCTGCTTGGGGTACCGCGAAACGGAAGGATTATTATCATTTTGTGTTCCCCACTTCTTCTTCCCATCGAGCAGTCATTCTCCTTCCCATTCTTCTTCTGTCACCCGTCCTGAAGTGGTATGTTGTTGATGTATCTGGGGTTATGTGGTGTCGTTATTGATTGAGTTTGCTTTTGTATTGTACTGCTTTCCTTCTTTCTTTGTTTTCCCCGCCGTGCGTATTCATTACTTCCTTCGTGGCAGGCAACGCGTTAATGACACTCCAACCTGATGTTACTTACGTCCATGGGAGGGGGTGATCACTTACCATCAGGTGGGCCCCGTCTGCTCGCTTGCCTGCTTATAACATAAAAAAGTAAAGTAGCTTTTAACTATAATAACAATAGAATAATAATAATATAATAATAAAAGTGTGTTTCAGGGACCAGCGTCTTCTCCCATTGATTGATTGTTTTAACAATTATATTTATTTTTCACTATCTGCGCCCGCAACTCCGTTCGCGCGGAATTTGTATAGGCGGAATTCTTTAAATTGTCATACGTTTTAATTTGTGCACCGATTTCAATAAATATAAGTAATTATCAATCCAAGCTTAGCCCAATACCTCAGCGAAAATCGCATTCAAATCGGATCAGCCGTTTCTGAGATTAGCACGAAGAAAGGCTCTGAAAATTAGACAATAATCTAAAAATGCTTTTGAATTTGGATTTCCTCTTATAAATAATACTAAAGAAGTTTAAACTTTTTTCTATTGATCCTATACAAAAATACGTATTGTTTTCCAGGGTACCTAAATATTGCATGGAGAACCCTTCGTGTTCGAGTCCGAATAGCACCCGACCAAATTACGATCACCGAATTAAATAAAGTAATTCTTCTTACGCCTTCTTGACTTCTATACTCAATTCCAGATACGCGAAAGCGGTGGGAGCGCGTCACTACCATACCTCAGCGAAGCACAATATTGGAGTGGAGGAGCTGTTCATCGACCTCGCTCGCGAGCTGGTGGACAGGATGGAGCAGGGCCCCAGTGGGGAGGAGACTCGCGGCAGCCGCGTGTTAGTTGTCGACGATGAAGAGAATCCTTCGCAAACATCGTGCTGCGGCTTTGCTAGGCATTGAGCGGCGCGGTGGGAACCACGAGGTTAGTAGTAGCTCCACCGGTGTTACACACACACACACAGGAGTAATATGTTTGTCATATTTTACTTGGAGCGAATGATAGTTCTAACTGATACGTTATAATAACTTTCAAGATTTAATAATATATGTATGTATAAAAATGTGATACCAGGGTTAGGTAGCATCAAGAACATTTGCAATTTAATACATTTCCTTTCTCATTTTACTGTTATACGAATATTGACGATATGCATTTTGTACACCGGTGTTTTGACCCAGTTGCACAGATCGTGGTGTCCAGTTGCACAGTTGGACTGGGGGGGTCAGCGTACACAATACATACAAGTATTTACCCGTATAACAGTAAAATGTGCAGAGTCCTGAATGAGTTAAGTATAATGCTTATTTTATAAATCAATAGTCATATCGAGGAAGATAGAGCTGCAGCTCTGTGCGTGTGGGAAAAACATTACATGAGAATATATCTACAGCTCCTTTTTGTACTGTGATGGTGGCATATCATTGTTAAGAATAATGACACTGCAGAGACTACACCCCCAAAACAAGGTAAACAGATAGTAAACAATTATAGTATCCATAATATTGTAGTGCTAATTTCATATTAGTACCGACAGAGATTTTGATATACGTTTTTTGATGAATGAATCAAATAAACTTATCTATAGTTTAAATTACTTATTTAAGCACCGGGAGTTGAAATCGGAATACAGCTTTGCAGTGTGTTTAAAATGATGTCAGCAGACTATAGGTAGATATTTCTATATGTTTGAAACAGCAAAAAACCTTGTATATATCTAAAAAATGTTATAATAAATTTATTTAGTTCAATGCTTATGGTAGTTTTAGATAAATGTTATTGAGATTATCTTTTTAAAAAGCATTCCTGATATTTATGTCGTATTATATTAAAGTTTATTCCTATCCCATTCATACCAAAGAGGAATGAAAGAGACAGGAGGAAACGTAGTATGACAACACTGAAATGTTTAAATAGTTTGTTGTTGAAAATCTTTTATATATTATATTATCTTGTGTAAGAAATTAGGGGATAGTCACAGATATCGATGTGTATAAAAGTTAAGTCCGTTTGTTTCATCTTGACATATCCTCAAACGTTCAAGTTGCCATAGAGTTCGTGTTGTTTGCGAGATCGCTAGTCGCTAACAGTTACATACCACAATAATAAGATCAAAGTCTTCTTAGTAACCGCTAGAATATAAAACACACTATTAACTTAAAAATTGCGGTCCTGTTTTGTTCACAGCCAGCTCAAGATTAAATGAACGGACTATACGTTCACACATGTGTTTTGATGTAGCAGGGACGGCTATATACTGGTAGCTCGTCGCTGTAGCACTTGTTAAAGATACTTATTCTTATTAAACTATGCAATACATTACGTGTTAGCTTTATACTTTTTTATCCCAGAAAAATGTGTTTATGGTGTTATGAATAGAATAAATATTTGTTATTGGTATTATAATAAAACAAAAAGTTATTTATTGATCATAATCAAAGGAATTTAGTTGATAAGGTTTTTAAAAATCTAAAATGTTTTTTTAGTTTACATCAACCTTAGCATTAAAACGGTTTTATGAGTTGCTTTCTCTTTTGTTCTTTTGTGTGACAAAATATATTGCAGGCTCAAACTCTTCTTTACGTCGTTATGTTATAGAAGTAAACCTGTCTTATAATTGAACACACAAATTCATATACTTACTTACTATATTGGCTGTTACTATTTGGCATATTTGTTAACGAACTAAAATAAAAATCTTATTTTCGCTTTGAAGCATTTTCTGTACCTTTCCTTTGGCTATTGAGAGATACGGTGGCAGTGCATAAATACTGTTTCTTTTCGTTGTTTGATCTAAGTTTGTCGTGAGTTTTTTTCTACTGCATTTTTCCTATCGTGTATGTGGAGCCTTATATTTATTACTGTCACACACCTTGTTAGGCTCAAACACCGAAAACGTTGACTGAAAAACGAGCCAAAACTTACTTCACTCAAAATAGTGTAACTATTGTAAAATACTGTCATGTGTATTATTAAATTATTGTAAATCAATACGTGCTTAGGATGCGCCATGAATGATATCACGATTTCTCGATACGATATTCTTATTTTGAATGAGGGTTGTGAGTTATTTTTCGGTTACATTTTTCAATCTGTTTTAACTTTGAGCCTAACATAATTATCATTATGATTAAAGGTGGATTCAAAAGATATGTACATACATATATGTCGCGTAAACACAAAAAATACATATATTTTTAAGTGATTTCATTAAATCAGGATCCATTTCAGGAAAATGGGTATTTGAATATCACACAAGTAGTGAAAAACTAAAGGTATAACCGCAGTATTTATATAAATATTATACATTTTTGATATGACATCAAGAGTCTTATGTAAACCGAATTTTGTAGTTGCGAAAGGCCTTAGATGTCGAGGTTTTTAATATAACATACATAAAGAGAGTCAGGAAGGAATAAAACGTATTTATAGAAAAATATTTTCAATATGATTTTTTAAATATTTTACCAAAAAAATATGTTATTTTTCTATGCTTCTAAATAAAGCTATCGATCAATTCCCGTATTGAGCGCATATTGTCCCGAGTCTTGTAATAATGATAAGTTATTCTTTTACCATAACTCTTCCAGTGTAACAACTAATTCTAAAGGTGATTCTAAACTAGTTCATAACATTTAAAGATAAAATATTTTATGAAAACATATATAGGTATAGGTGCTTTTATTCATGTTTTAGGAATATGTTGTGAAATAAATTAAATTATTATATTAGAAAATATTGACTTTACTTTTTACTGTTTTTAAGGTATTTTTTTTATTTATAAAGTATTAGTTAATTTGAGTTTTTTTTAATAATAACAGAATGGTGTGGGCGGACTCAAGTGTGAACTAGAAAATAATGACCATCCTGTCGCAGACATTAGACTGGTCTGAAGAACAACAGATACCAACATAGACCCTGACCTTAATCCTTGAAGGACTGGTCTCCCTTTAACTGTGTTACTAAGGTCACAAATAGAAAATTCACCTTTATGAGTGGTTAAGTAGTTTATAATATTAAATGTATTTGAATATATTTTGAAGGGTTTAAGTTGATGATTGTCGAATTTATAACTTTAACATTTTTATTTTACTGGACCTACCATTCCATTGTTAGAACTGAAATGGGGATGAAACAAGGTTCAAGGAAACATTGTATTGACAATTCTGGTACGAAAGAATGAAAGCGTTTATTTTAGAATGCACACATACCTAAGGCTTGATGACACAAATATAAAAAACACTGAGATCAAACATAAGGCGTATACCGAGCATGGGATACTTACTGATTTGTAAGTAATTATACAGTTACTTCAGTTTACGGCCATGAAAGTTCGGTACTTCCGTAAGATATAGGATTTGATTTTGTGGCATAATTAATCCAAACTGCAAAATAAAATAGAACAAATCAAACAGGATAAGTAGGTCTTTATCTAGATGCAACTGTGTACTAATTTAGGTGCTAGCTTAATTGTAAATAATAGCGTTAATGCTCATTTACTTTTATTTTCGTTACATATAAACACAAATTAAAATATTTTACGGCTAGCGACGAAAACAGTTCATAAATGGCAATAGTACATAATGCGAATTTATTTCTGTGCTTCGTGTTCTCTTTCTAAAACTTATTTTAATATATAACTTAGTGTATGTTTTAAATAATGTTTCATAAACATATTGGTGGCAATCTAGACTACAATTATATTTAGACCGTACCCAATAAATTGATTTTATTTAAAAAGCTGGCAGAAATTGGCGAAAGCATAAAAACCCATCGTAGTTAGATCAAATTTGTATCAGATTGCTTTACGAGGGCTTTTATATTTAGTACATAATTATTATAATCTGAATTGTGTCTAATCTGTGCATTTCACCTCGAGTGTAAAACAATATAAAACATCACTTCATGAAAAGTCCTTTACTACTCTATCATAATGTGTTCTCTGTATGCACATATTATATTTAGCCTGTGGTCTTCTTATGATTTAGTATTTATAGAATGGAGAACAAGCAAAGCAGTGAATCGGTACATGGCCGGCTGTCTTTGGTCTTTTGATAATTTGGCTATGTTGACTTATTTCGGCAATTTCCATTTATGTTTTTTTAAAAGGAATTAGTAAAACAACAATTAATGATTGGCATTGGATTGAAATGGCAATTATTATGTTGAAAGCTCTCAAATGCAACGCAGTGGCTACTGTATCGCATTATTAAGTAAACAAATTATCTGGCTTCTACCCATTACTAGCACTAATCGGCATGAACCTATTCGTAACTCTGGTGAATATTCTTCACCATCCTACGCCAGTGCACACCGATGAAGGAGTTAGTGGCCAACCAAAGAATTGAAATATTTATACCAACCAACCTGGACGGTATTGTGTGCTCTAGCGGTCACCCATCCATTTTCCGACCATGCTCGCTATTGCTTAACTTTGCCCATCACATTCGACACAACCCGGGCTTTGAGCGCTTCTTACAAATAAATTGCTAATTGCAGGTAAAAACTTATATCTTTACTGTAGCAGCTATTGGTATTCATAAAATTACTGTAACCATCGTTGAAATTTACTATGGTTTGTTTTTGATAATTACTTATATTTTCAAACATAATTTATAGATAAATAAATGTAACGCTTTAATAGATGTATTATTTAAATTGTACCTAATTATTAAGTGCAACTATGAATTTAATGTATGTATTAAAAAGATGCGTTATAATAAGTGTTTTTATTTCTATTTTGTTTAATAGTAAAAGCTACAAGCCTGACCTAGTGCATATTGTTATGTAACTTACAACTGTTGTATTATACTAGAACATGGCTCCACATTCTAAACCAATGTTAATACTGCGCCAGGAGGTGGTGGTAAGAAACTAGTTCCCTCTAAATGCTAATTCCAATACTACGTCGGTGTTCCCGTTCGATTATAATGTAAATATCTTCAAGTCCAGAGTGAATAGGCTTTAACTAAGTGAGTACGCTTTACCATCGAAGACTGTATCACCACTTACCATCAGGTGGGATTGTAGTCAAACGCTAACTTATTAATGATAAAATAATATACAAGAATATCGCACAGCGTTTAAATCATTGGATTCAAGTGTACAAGAAATACAAATACTAGTTACATACAAACTCGCAGTACGTTGCTTATAGAAAACAATACAAACATATATACTGCAATCAGCAACGCAATTATAAATATGAAGTAGGGAAAATATAATTGAATAAAACTACAAAGTACCGACATCAATCTAATATTTACTAATCACGTAATAGATTTGACAATCAATGTACTATATTAACTATTGTTACAACAAATGTTACACTATTGAATATCTCACAAATTTATATACAGTATAATTACCAGAAGATTAGAGAATTATAAAAATGAAAGAAAGCTTTCAAAGCTATACCCAATATTAATAATTAAATACATAATATAATCACAAGAAATAATAGATAAATAAATACACTTTCGAGAGTTTATTTTGTAGTTATCATCAGTCACGACAATAATAACATCAACCATTTATATCACAACACCCTATGTTCAAACATGGCAACATTCAAGATGCAAGCAAAGACACTAAAGGAAATTATCGTAAATTTTGTATGGGATTGAAGCAGACCCACCTGGTGTTTATTAATTGGGTGTACCACAATACAATATGAAAGGATAAGCTCATAAGGCCCCGCTTCATACTAAATTCGCCTAAGAAGAAATAGTCATGAAAAATTGAGACAATTAACTGGTTATTTATATTGATAATGAAAGCTTTCGGAGTGGAAGTGTCTATTACAAACCTGAATAGACGTAAAGTCATAAATAGTATGCTATTTTATATATTTTTCTATTGTTAGAAGTGTCGTTCAAATTTTTTTATTGTAATTAAAGTAATAAAATAAACTGAGAATTATTTTTATTTCAAAGGCGTTTACTTCTTAGGCGAATTTTGACGATGTCGTTTACGTAAATCGCGTTTACCTTATGCCGGTGAGTAAGAAAAACTCGCACTAAGCCCTCAGTTCTCAATGTTCATAAACAAATTACCTTCATAAAAATTCGCTCCATATAAACCAAAAAACCTTCGCCAAGCTGTATCATTTACTCCCTTTAATGTTAACGTAATGCTACATGAAAGTGTCGTAGGGGAAAGATATTATTTAGCACATAAGCTAAAAATCCTACAAAAGCAGTTCGGTCGCAGTCACTTAGCTCGGAAGAGTACCGTTAAGGTTATAAGGTGGTCATACCAGCAACGATACGCAACAATTAACATAGTCAAAATTAAATCTGTGAAATAACATAACATTAATACAATCGACGTAAGCTGTTATAATAACCAACCAAACAAACTGCAACAAAACAACAAGTTCTATCGAGACACTGACAAAGGAGAATGAGCAACTTTGTTTGGATTCCGTTCCCAGTATGTATAAAGTTGTGATATACCTACATAAATAGCTTTTAAACGCAATACGCCTCACTTAACGCGTTGAAGTAACGCTTAATAAATATGATGTTTTGCAACAAATTATTTTGTTGTTAACGCCTAAGGCAGACCACACATCTGACCTACATTGCAGCAAAAAGGTTAACGCCTAAAGAAGGCCGCACACCGTATACGGCACTGGCAACGTAACCTCCCATTCTCCTCTCAACAACATATATATTTACAGATTTATCATTAAAATCCCCTCACTGTCCCCCATTATTTGTACGTGATCGGTGCGGTTCCAATATTATACATGAGTAAATATTACTTGACATTAATTTATATTTATACTGTTACTCTATTAGGATGGGTATTTAAGTTAGTTATTATACAAATATTATAAAAAATTAATTTGTTTTAGTTCAAAGCGAGTGTTATGTATATACATACGTGTGAGGGATCGGGGTTACACATTGAATATTTAATTACTTGAAGGATACAATATACATCATACTAAAAATCCGATCTCAACGTAAGAACACTATATCAAGATTCGAATATACCACAAAAATCCTAAGCGGGCTTACAATTAGATTGCTCAATTAATATGGACCTTAACCATAACATTATATGTTTATATTATGTATATTTTGCTGTATTTCTC
>DWKC01000112.1:0-16048 GCA_018249195.1 Racta chiria
GCAAATAACGTTTGATGTCTATGTTACTATTCCAATAAAAATAAAAAACTTTTTTTGTATAACGTATTTTTAAATGACTCTCCTACTACAGGTTTTTGTGAACATACAAAGAATTCAAATCTTGTAGACTTTTAAAAAACTTTTTATAATAAAGGTTTTTTTTTTAAAATAAATAGTTATAAATAACAATGTACCGGGTGCAAATCCTTCTGGAGGTGGGCAATGCAAGTGCTTGCTGCCGGTGATCACTAGCTGGTTGCCTGATAGACTGCCGCCGAGTTGTGCTGACGATTCCTGGGTTAGATCTGTTACAACATAGGTTTATTACTGTTACTTATATTGGCTGTATTTTTCAAATTATGGGACCTTACAAATATAGGATAGTATATGTGTAAGTTAGTGCCGTCAGGTTACTGCCCGGATATTTCAGTTTTCAAACTATAGATAATTTACCGGTATAATTAAATAAAACAAAAGTAAAGTTAGTAACAATTAGACCTTATAAATATGCTAGCATTAATGTTAGCAAAATATTTATCTAAAAAAATCTAATAAACTAAAGTTAAAACCATTGGCTTTATACGGGCATTATATTATATCCACACGATTTTTATAATGTAATAATCGTGAGTACCCGTTACAGCTTTATAATGTTTAGATTCCACGATGATGAAAGTTTAAAATCATGGGGCAAGGTAAAGTTTAGATAAGGTAAGCTAAAAACTACCTTGATGTGGCTGCACATCGAGCGACCTGGCCTCGCGGCGCGCAGCTCGGGTCTCGAACTCCTTCCGCCGCAGCGCGACGCTGGGCTCGAGCCTGGTGGTGGACAGTCTCGCCAGCTCGCTGCGAGCCACCTCCGTGCGCCGCTCGCCGCCGCGCGCCTCCTCCAGCTGCCGCGTGCGCGCTGTTACTAGCTGCAGCTCGCCTACTGGGTACCTGCGAAAAGAACATCAACGTCATAGTCTCCCAACGTCATTCCAGTCTTTCTTAAACCTATCTTTGTTATCCTATGCTTGCAGGGATATGCAAAGTAAAACTTTTTAGCAGAATTTACATGGTACTTATTAGTATTTATTTTTTTACATTGATTATGTTAGGCACTTGACTACCATCTCAAGTGACGATACAATACAATACAAAATACTTTATGGCCCACCAAAAAAAATACACAAAGAAAAAAATATGACAATAGTGTGAACAAAAGGCGGCCTTATCGCTGAGAGCGAACTCTTCCAAGCAAGCAAGGGGTGATAGTGAAGCGTATTAACTTGTAAAAATGACTAACCTATTATCTTGATTGTTCGTCGATGCTGCGTCATCCTTCAAATCAGTCGCTGACCCTTTGGTGACAATTCCATTATTCGTGGCCTGAATACTGGGCGTCGTCTCCTGTATCTTCGATAGCGTCGCGACGAACTGACTCTTGTCCTGTTTTAACCTATTCTTGTCAGTGTGAGTTCCGTTCACTTCGCCGTATCCGCTGTAGGTACCGCTGTCGACGCTGGCCGAGCAGTCTTCCTTCTTCAGTTCAGGTATCTGCGGTTGGAGCGAGGGAGGTGGGGACGCGGCGAGAGGCGGTGAAGAGGGGGGTGGGGGCCACGCCGGCTTCTGTAGCTTTTGCGGTCTCGCGTAGAACTCCTTCTGTTTGATGGGCGGTGGGGCGTCCGGCGTGACCCAGCCGGTGGGTTGACTCGGCCTCCTCAGGAAGGCTTCCTTCTGTTCGAGGCTCTTTCGTATTCGTGAGAGTATGATCGAGTCGTCCAGCTCTCGGCCGGTCAGAGTCGAGTTGGAATCGAACGAGCCGAGGCTGTCCTTGCTTTCAGCCGCTGATGATGGCAGGGAGGTGTCCGATTCTCGCCTGCTGTGTTAAGAAATTTTATAATTGAATAATATTTTTCGATGAATTCATTTGCCAACACAGATAAGATAAGGAAGATAAGGTTATTATGATTAAAATTTTCGTGCCTAAAATAATTGGTCGATTGTATTTAACTTAAAAGTAAAAGGCCCGAATAATAATATCATACGGTGGTATACCTGTCATGCAACAGATAATGCGGAGCGAATCTCGGTGGTGCTATGGAGGCTACGGTGGCGTACTCGGGGTCCTCGCGGTGCCGCGCCGGAGCCTGCGGGGCCGGTAACGCGGCCCGAGGCCTCCGATATGCGTCGAACAGCCGCGACTCGTGCTCCGCCACCGGCGCCGGCATCTCTACTGGCCGCTGGTTCGTCTCCGGATTGTAAGCCGCCTCGCTGAAATACTGGGGGTGACATCACATGGTTAATACAACAAGGGAATTTCTCTAAATTATTACTGTTGATTTGCAGGTGCAATCGATAGATTATTGACAATATCGATACATGTGGCATTAACCCACAAATCACATACAAAGTCGGGCATAATGGTCTACTACTAGACCTAAACTAATTAAATAAACTTGCTAACCTAAGCACATGAATGCGTCTACTTTTCCATTGGCATCTTAATAATTTCCCAAAAAACAAAATGTTGCCTGACACCATTTATATCATGTTTATATTTATAACTCAATTGGTAGCATTATTGGTCTCAGCTGCCTGCCGAACTAGAGGTACCTAGTGGTAGCACGATTTTCGTATATCACACTTGTGACCGGAATTGCTTTCCATATTATCATTCTTTTCCACTTACCCTCTGCAATAGATCGTGATCCCTTGGCACCACAGTGAGCTTGAGCGTCCTGGGCTCCCGCTGCGCCAGCTGCACGACCCTCGCGTACGGCGCCCTGGACACCGGCTGGCCGTTGACAGCCAGCACGCGGTCTCCGGCTCGCAGCCCTGCCGCTGCCGCCGGCCCGCCAGGCCGTACCGACCTCACGAAGATCGTGTCCATTGGCGCACCCACCGCGCCCACTGCGAGATGGCGCGCATCCTCATACAACTCCTGGAATGTAATGAAGAAATGGTTATTTTCAAGAGTTAAGTGTTGAAATGATTACTATATAATTTATTAGATTCGAACAATTATCAGGCCATACTCCACATTTCTGATTCAGTGCAGATAAGTAGGAGGGTTAGTTACCAACCGTCGAGAGGTATCATACTACTACTGGGATATGTGCCTTCCACAGTACGGACTATTTCAGAATTATAATTGGAACGTTGGTATACTGTCGAGGTCATAAATGTATCAGCACATAAGTCAGTCTACTCCTGGTTGCCACATTTAAAGGCTTTATATTTCTTATCTGTATGCATTGACGGTGTAGGCATGCTAATGAACAACACAATAGCAAAGTTGTACTGACCTGCAGTGACTCCGGCGGGTACACAACCAAGTGTCTAAGCGTGAAGCCGAAGCCGTGCCTAGCGTCCGGGCGTTGGATGACGAGGGTGCGCGGTGCAGCGCAGTTCTGGGCCGGAGCACCACCCGGCTGGGACCCCTGAGGGACGGGGGGCGAGTGTACCACGGGGGGCGCGTGTGGGACCGGCGGCGAGTGGACGACCGGAGGCTGGAAATATAATAATGAATGTTGATTAAAATTATTATTATATCATAGATATTCCTTTAATAGGCGATACAAAAACAAATTCAATCACGTCCTTTTACAACAAAAAACTGGTTACTGATCGGACAAATGTCTTTTTTTACATTGAGTTTTCTTTTGCTTTTTTACATTTTCAAGTTTTTTTTTCTGTAACACATACCTATAATACTATAACAAATACTATTTTGCCGTGCACCATAACCAGCTTAATCAAGGTCGTCCTATGCACAGCACAGGGCAGTGTAAAACATTAACACTTAGTTGATTACAGGCTACCCACGCGCCGTCGCTGACCCTCTGTTCGCCGCAGACTACCGCTGATCGTTAACCTATCAATGGCTGCTATTAAAACAGATACTAATCTTCTAATTATACTATAAGAGGGTCACATCTGCAGTTTGGGATTTTTTTGAAAATTGTATATGAAACAATTTTAAACTTAAGTAAGTCACTGTTAGGAACAGTGTTGAATGCTAACAATAAAATATGTAAATTAAAAAACAAAAGGAGAATAGGATGTCGAATAGTGGAACTAAATTTAATCAATTTTAATAAATAAACACATATTCAAAACACCGTATAGCTGACGACCTGACGCCGTCTGAGCAATTAGCATCGCTGTGAATTAGATCGCCCACGCCAAAACACGTGGCAGTGATTCATTACAAAGTATGGCGAAGCCCTACCTCCTAAAGACATATTACCGAGCTATCGAGTTACCCAGATTACCGCTTGACATGTTCCATACCGTCAGCGGTAACCAGATTTTCTGTCCACGTTCCCATCTTCCGGCTTTGTAAGGTTACCTGACCTGTCGTTTTGGGACGTTGTTCGTTATTTGATACTCCGGTATTCGAGTAGATACTTTGTAAAAGGAAGAATTAGGTGTGGATATCGTATGGCGATGGACTCGGCTATGTGTTTAAAGGTTCCCTCATATTTCAATTGACTAACAAAATTAGAGGCGACATAAAAAGGTAAAGAGGTAGAGGTTTGATATCAAAATTAATGGATAACTCCAGACGACTCCTGGTGTCTCTAAGTTCAAGGTACTACTTTAAATAATATCATTTTGTCAATGATTTTGTTTATTACACAATACTTTCGCCAAATAGACTGCAGACGGTAAGAGGTGGAGCCGGAGGAGGACAGGAATATCGTTGGAAAAGAGTTTTTTTTCCTCCGCTTTTTTTTTCTTCTGGCCTACACTAGGTTATTAGTCTAAGTATGTATTATTCTAGCAAAGCCGAAGACATTGCACGATGGGAACATCCTAGGAATATGATGAAATAAATATTTTGAATTTGAATATGTCAGGTTAGTAGAAAATCGAATTGAAAGTAGAGTCGATAAGATAGTGACTATTTCATAAATATCAATCTGGATCCATATTCACAACGATTTGAAACAACTTACCTACTGAATTAACACTGCATTCACTAACAGATCTCATTCACAGATCAGAGACTAACGAACGTGTGACTAGTTGACTCGGAATGGGATAATACGGAAACGTTCCTAGCAGTAAATGTCAGGACGATATCTCGAAGTGGAGCGATACGTTCGCATCTTTATTGACGCGCTTCCATGACGTATCTGGACCGTATTTCCACATTAAAGCAAGATTTGCCGCCAACGCGCCATCAGAGACGCGACGTCATCGAACGGCGAACGGTTTGATGTCCAATTGTGGAAGCGGCACAGAATAAAGAGTGTTACAGAAGTTAAGCTTACGTGTGTACTTCATATTATATATAAAGAGTGATAGCATTCAAATCCTGCCTTGCGCACCTCTAATTTTCAAAATTATGTGCGTATCAAAAGTTTATTATCACTTGCTACGGTGAAGGAACAAGTCCTCAAAGGTGTGGGAAGTCTAATCCGCACTTGGCCAGCGTGGTAGGCCCGTGCGTAGGGTGGAGACCCGAGCCCAGTGGTGGGACAGATAAGTGTTTCAAAGAAGGTATATTTCTTATTTATAGCTATTATAAGTGCTACGTATACGCTACGCTATCCACGCTAGGAAAATCAACGTCGGCATAATATGGAAACAGGAGAAAACAAATTAATGTTGAGTGTGCTTTGTTGCTTTTTATGTCAAAGAGGGCCGCCAGCGAAAATTTGTACGTTACAAAAAAAAATGTGAAAATAACCTTTAATCATTCATACCCAATTATTTGATCATAAGCTGAGCAGAAGTTGTTTTTTGGCTATCCGACATCGTTAATATTTCTTTATAGTAAAATGAATTTTATTATCTCTAAAAACTGTCGTCTTGCTCAAATAAACCTAGGTCTTCATGATAATTCTGTCGAATTAGGTTTGTTTGCAAAACCGAGACATTTCCCTCTCACTAGGAACAACGGAACAGACAGCTTGAGAGCAGAAGAATCCCGCCCAAAGATAGACTGCTCACCGGTATGCCACACAAAATAAACAAAGGCCGTAAAGAAGTTGGATGGCTTGACATTATCAGTGTACAACAAAAGAGCGTTTGTTTAACATTCGCACACGGCATCAGTAAGTATTATTAATAAATACGGGTGTCACTATTCAAACCCATAAGTGATTGAGTGACAACCTTTCCTTCAGTACTCTATGTATTCTGTGGAACCAGTTATAATCAGCGTTTGATATCCATTACCCCGTTCATGTTGCGTATTATAAATCAAACGCGTCGACAGCAGGCGATACTTACGCTCACCCGGGTCAACCCATTAGCCTATAGCTAGGTTATTTAGGATCGGTCGAGGTTGCCAGCTGGGTCCTATACCTTTCTATTGTCGAGTCAAACCATCTGGTAATAAGGACCAAGATCCTACGGAGACTATCACAATTGTTCAGCTACCGGCTACACACGATGAGTAACTTAATAATTTGCCAATACGTCTAATGGTTACTAGCTGACCCGACAACGTTGTTCTGCCCCATAAATGACCAACCTGTGATCCCGCGGGAATATAACCGTTATCCGGGATAAAACGTATCCTAAGAGTTAATCTACATAATGTGCCTAAATACATCTAAATCAGTCCAGTGGTTTAAGAATCTCCATACTAATGAGAACCTCCTCTTTTTTTGAGGTTGGATAAAAGATTCTTGTGCGTTTCTGTGTTTCGGAGGGCATGTTCGGTACTAGCGGCATCTGTTGTTATCGTTAGATGGCAATCGCTACACCCTATAGAAGGCCTTCGGGAAACCATCCAACTCTTTTATGGCCACTACCCCTCCAATCAGTATACTTCAGGCTTCTCAGTTATGATGAGAGACCCTTCAGAAGCCAGCCATATAATAAATGGTAACTTTATGTTAAACTTATGGTAATTTCTTCGTCAGAATTTCTTTACGAAGACAGTAATGACGAAAGACGATAGTTCCATAGACAGTTATCGAAAAGCTATGTGTATGAATATTGATAACATTAGATGCATTTCCATTTATATTTAGTTGAATAATCAACAGTGTAATAAAAAGTTATTTAAACTTAAGCTTTATAAAGGTTGAATAAATACCATACTATTTAATTAGCAGGGTATTTACTATTCAGATATAATCGAGGTCGTATAGATTAGTAGGAATAGACCTCGGCGGGTAGGGGTCATAGGTTCGGTTTCCTGTCGCATATATTTAAGTGACAGATAAATGTTTGTTCTCGGGTCATGAGTGTTATTTGTGTTTTAAATGCTATCCGTGACACAGTGTATCCTATTGTGGGGATATGAGTGTGTATAAGCATCATCATCCTGCCCTTATCCCATTTTTATTTTGACTCTTCCATTCAACTCTACATTTACTCCCTTATCATTCAGCTCTGACACATTCTTTCACACAATCCATCCATCTTTTCTATTTCCTCGTACTCTTCTACCATTTACATTCATATCCATAACTCTTCTCGTCACATGCATTTATTTCCTCTCGCCTCATTACCGCATACCATGATATTCTATTCCCTATAACCTTTTCTGTTACTGATGCCACTTTCAATATGTTTTATAAGAGTGTTTATAAGCATTTTTTTTAATTTATTTATCTTGAGACGAGGAAATTAAAACACCTCTGATGTCTAAATGAGAAAGCAACACGGGTGATAATGCCACCTGACTTTACGATTTGATCGTCGCCAACTACCTTTCTACATGAATTTACAATAATTATGTAAAACAAGGTTCGGACATGGCCAATAATGTTGCCGGTTCAAGTCCGAGCTTGCATTTTATCTCAACGTCATATTGTTTACTGCTTACACCGTAAAATCCGTTGCGATGTAGGTACGTTAATACTCTTTAAGTAGGATTAGAGCACCGGTTCTCAAACTTATTACGTCCATCGTTTTGAAAACTAAAAATTGTTGTGCATGGCTGGTTTCAACTCATTAATAGTTCATTAAAAGCACGAATTTAATATTTAATGAAGATTTTATACATACTCATTCACGCTGCACCAATGCAGAGGGCTTAGTCACCAACTGCTTATGCCCGAAGGCCTTCGACATAGCTTGACGACCTGCTAATAATAACTGGGAGTGACTGCTGTATGTGCTCTCAAAAATAGCCGTATAGTAAAAACAGTAAAAAATGTTTTATTTTATACCTTCCAGTTTCCTTTCATCAGATCAGCTTAGTTGTATTTCTAAACAGCATTTGGTTGTATTGTCATTAAAATGTACACAAACCTCCATAAGACATTAAAATAACGACTATTAGTGGAACTCAGGTTTTTAGTTTTTGTCAAGTAAATAGCTAAGGATGGGTGGCCGCTAGTGGCAAAAATTCATGAACGCTTCCGTGCTTCGGGGGGTACGTAAAGCCGTCCGCCCCGGTTGTTATCGCTAGATAGCAATCGTTAAGCCATGTCGGAGTACTTAGGGCGGCACTAACGACACTAACCCTTCCACCAATCCGCACTGGAGCAGCGTGGTGGAGTATGATCTAGGCCTTTTCAGTTATGAGGAAGCGTGCTCAGTAATAGGCCATTAATGGGTAAAATCCACAGACAGGTACTCACGACATATTTTTCACACCGATTGTTCCATCAGTTGCACAATCATGGTCACGACTACCACGAATATCTGCCGTAACCTTTTTAGGTTAAAATTATTTTATAATTAAGCTAATTTTCTTTATTATACAGTGTCGAAATTCAGAGCGTGAATTGATATTGGATCACCAACTAGTTTCATTAATAGCACAACGACAATAAGAACGAGAATAAAACGAGTGGCAAACAAAAGGCAATCTTATCGCTTCAAAGTGATCAAAGTGAACCACAAAGATTAGTAATTGATACACAACAATAGCATAACGTTCTATTTAATTGATTTTAGATTAATTAAATTGTACTTATTGTTGTTTACTTTCATAACATTTAGACGTAATTCGTTTATACAAATCATTACAATGCGCTCGTAGCCCCGCGGTTTGTGCTGTAGTAATTGATCGGCCGAATTGGGCAGCAGGTGTGGTCGGTAGGAGGGTGATTGATAGCTGGTAAGCACTTCAGGGTATGGGTGACTAAATTACACGAGCGCTTCCGTGCTTCGAAGGGCACGTAAGCTCGTTCGAGTATTATCATAACATAACAGTCGTTAACGTCATTCACGAAGGTAGCATATAAGTTGCAAGTGCGTTTATAGGCACTTTTTACTTTACACTATAAAAAAACCTACAAACCTATAAACAGTGTTTATACACTGCAGTACGTAAGTTCCAGTAGAGGCTTCCACAATAGATTTGTGTACTGGTGGGCCGTTAATGGATGGAATAAATTAAAACAATTCATTAAAATAAACGCTGAAATAACCGTTTAATAATAATAAATTAATAGTAATAACTTAACCACACTCATACCTCGCATTAGGATTCCCAATATCGCACTACACGACACATCCCGAATAGCACCCATAAACCGAGAACAAATATTTATCTATCACATAAATGTCTGGCCGGGAAACGAACCCTTACTACAACTCCTTGGCACAACTAGGCTGCAACCGTCAGCAGCTTAAAATAAATTTTCCTTACGTAAACAAAAATGTAGAAGAAAATATTTTAATAACGAAACATCGCTTGGGCTCTTAACCCTTCCAGCCTTAATTAGATGAACACTCAGATTCCCCTCATTCTCGGCAAATTACTTTCAACATTTCCCTCCTGCCAACAGGATTTATTCATCGACATGGAACCTATTCATCCGTGTGATCCTCATTACTGCGATCCTTCAGATGTCATCGACCCGTTGCATATAAATATTCATCTGTCGGCACTCGGTTGGTACTTGGTACCCCGCTTGCATTTTTTCTGCACCGCGGATCCCAACCATTTATGCTTAATGAGGGTTACTTCTGTCCCAGAATTTTAATCACCCGGGGAAATTGTTTTAAAATCTTCGATAGTTTTTCTGCGATCATTTATTGTTCGATTTTTTGTTAGAAAGAGTGGACCACGTTACCAGGTTGAGGGGCGATTCTGACCTTGTAACGCTGCTTAAGTAAGTGTGGTAATATTTTTCAATTTAATGTTATTAAGTTAAGCGAACCCTAAAGAATAAAAATGCGAAAGTAACTGTCTGTTTCGCTTTCACGCCTAAATTAATGGATCGATTTTGATGAAAATTGGTTCAAAGATAGACTAGAACTTAAGAAATAACATAAGTTACTTTTTATCGCGAAAAAGCGGTTGAAGGGTTTGAAATAGAGGGTGAAAGTTCATCATCGTCCATTAAAAATATATAAAGTTTTGTAATTATCTACTTCATAAAATATAAGGTTTACTTAGATTGGCTATGCTTATGGCTATTCATACGACCGTGTTTCGTGCTTCCAATCGTTATCTGAAGTAATTATGACATAAATTACAACGTTAGCGTTTTGTTGGAAAAATAAACATTTCGTGTTACCACCGAACGCAAATCCTAATAGCGGATAGTCGTAAAAATTTATAGTAGAATATTTAACGTTATAAATATTAACGAGGTCTAAGTGTCCAGTACTATCGTTACCGGACGGTATATCATTGCGCTCCGGAACCACTTTCGTTTACCAATCGTAAACGTAACGTGAATACGGTATTTTTTATGCGCTACACTTTTTATCCGCCAACTTTTTATTCACCATCGGAAGCGTCGAGTGCGTTCGGTGCGCTCGACGTGCGCCAGTAATTACGGACGTATTTACCTAGGTAGGTTTTTGTGAACGTCTTGTTTTTTATGTTTTCCTATTAAGCTTTCAGTTAGGGCTGTTTATGTAAGTTAATATTGAATTTTGTCGTCTATAAGTACTAGGGTACCGGGCGGTGGTAACCACCCTAGTACCTAGTACAGTCTAATGGTTATTAAACCTGACTGCTAAGCCGGAGGTCGTGGGTTTAATTCCTACTCAGGAGAAACTTTTCTGCAACGAACAAGAATGTTTGTTCTTTGTCTGGGTACAAAATATACCTAAGTATTTATTTAAAAATATATGTGTATGTTTATCAGTTGTCTGATCACCATAGTACATGCTAACGCTTAGTTCGGGATCACATGGCAGTCTAAGAGTTGTCGTAATATGTTTATTTAGTATTATTATTATTTATATAAAGTTCAACCTATTAATGGCCCACTCACGAGCGCCGGTGTCTTATCATAAATGAGAAGGCCTAAAGCATACCAAACCACGATGCTAAAATGCGCATTGGTAGAGGGGTTAATGGCGAACCCATGTGTCGGAAGTTTTTAAGCCGCTCGAAGGCCTCCACAATACTAACGACTGGCATCTGATGTTTACAACTGGCACCGACTTAACATGCCCTCCGAGGACGGCAGCGCTCATAAACTTTTTGCCACTCACGCTCGTACATCCTTCTAGCGACCGCATAACCTGTTGCTTACGCTGTTTGATCACACAAGACGCAGGGCTATGAATGCTTCTTATAGTCTTGTTATAATATTATTATAATTATTATAGTCTTACTATGCTTGCTATATATAGCACCATATATTTTTACATGATTAGAGACTTACTAACATCTTTAAATCTACGGTACTTATCGTTAAGAAATATATCAAAACCTTATTTGATACGAATTGAGTCGTTAGTCACGGTTTAGTCAAATACATGACTATGAAGTGGCGACTGGCGGCCATGTTGCTGCATGTCGCGTCGTATGTCGCGTCGTGCGTGGCGACGTGTCGCGACCACATGTGTCGTCACGTTGCATGACTTTCCTACATTGTACTTGAAATAGCTCTCGATATCTTTTTATCTTTTACTACTTAACCTGAAGTACTGCAAAATCCCTATTAATTTTATAAATGCTAAAGTAACTCTGTCAGTCTGTTACGCTGTCACGCCTAAACCACTGAACCGATTTTAATGAAATTTGGTACAGAGATAAATTTAAAATTTGAGAAAGAACGTCAGCTACTTTTTTTTGCGAAAAAAGGTGATGACAGTTCGTATGTAAGTTCGTTATCGTCAATCAAAAACTATAAAACGTTATGATTAAGCACACTTGATAATAAAAAATAAATCTAGCATTTTTTTAATTTTGGCCTATGCGGAATGAAATAAAGGATGAAAACTGTTCCACGTAGACGTAGTCGCGCGAAAAATCTAGTCTTATATCATATCACCACATCAAGTACCCACTCCAAGTCTTCAATTATAACAAACCTTTAGTAAATTGAAAAACTTTGGCTCTGATAGCTTTTGTATATCTCTAATAGTTTGGCTAATCCACATCAGGCATTTAAATCTTTCAAATGTAATATACTTACTTATAAATAACCTTCCCGCAAACATAAGCAATAAGTTGACGAAGTTTTATTGCAATCGGATGAGCTGTTTGTACGTCCATTAAGAACGAACGAACGAACAAACAAATAAATATTATTTCTTATATCTTGTTCTTTGCAACCTATAAATGTCCCACTACTGAGCTTTTGTCTCCACTCACAATGTGTGTGAGTGGAGTCCACAGTCCAACATGCTGGCCAAGCGCGGATTGGTAGACTTCCACACACCTCTGAGGACTTGATGAGAACTCTCGTGAGAGCAGGTTGCCTGACGACGTTTTCCTTCGCCGTAGCAACTGATAATCAACTTCTGATACGCACATCATTTTGAAAATTAGAGATGAGCGCTGCTTTGAACCCGGGACCTCCCGTGAAAGAGACCAACGTTCAAACCACTAGACTATCACTTCTTACATAATAGTACAAAACAAACCGTTTATCGACAGTGACCGTCTTACTTGGTAGTGTGATTGCCGAATGTTTTAAAACTTTGTCATTACTGATTGCGGTATACAAACTATACAATCCACGTGTACTTTGGTCATGAAAAACCACAGTAATCATTATTAATTTTACAATACTATTGTACGTTGCGTGTAGATAATGTGAATACAAGACTGTAAGGTCGCTACACTATAAATGAAAAAGATAACCTTGAAAACCGCATACATAAAATTACAGCCAGCACAGAGGCGAAACCGTTCAGACAATACGATCGCCTGAAAATTAACATCGTCATCGTAACAATTAACATCGTAAACCAGAACAGAGCAGAGTCTAGGAAATGTACGTTTGCACCAAGAGAGCTCATAGTAACTCCGGCTTATCAGGAAATTAGGCCGGCGGACACTGAGAGCGAGGAATTCTAATACTGGGGTATTTCTAGAGATACTTAAAGGTCCTTTTATCTTTCCTATTAATACAAGTAATTAGTAATTGAAGCGCTTGATAGTGGAGCCTAAATGATCAACCAAGTTGTAGGAGTTTGGGTGAACACTAGTAGAAAAAATAATATTGTGCGCTTCCTCGTTTCGGGGAAAAAGTAAAGCCATCGGAGCTAGTTGTTAACGCCAGATGGCGTTGGCTAAGCCTATCGGAGGCCTTCGGGCGGCATTCAAGCTACCGACACTTGAGTTTGCCAATAATTGACGTAGCTTGAGGCGCTGGGTCTCCTAAGTTATAAGAGAGTTCTGCTCAGTAGGGCATTAAAACATTGAACCCACAACACAGTAAATATACTTATATGAAATTCAGTGTAGCAAAATCCCAATCGTAAAGGGTTCGACCACTTCGAGTTCGCAAATGGCCCGCGATCCTTGCCCGTGACGGCTCGAGGTGACTAACCTCAAATAAAACTTTATAGGCAAGCCTCTCGACCTTGCTTTTACGACTTTCCTCAACAAATATATAATGACAAATATAACTTGAATTACGAATAATAAAAAATATATAATCTATACAGATAAATAAAATTGGAGTGTCTGTTTGTAATATTAAAATAACCGCTTTTTACTAATAAACTTTACTAATAATGCCTAAGTAAGTATACGCGGTACCAAACCAAAATAACATTTTTTTCAATATTTGTCTTTCTGTCTGTTTGTTTGTTCCGGCTAATCTCTGGAACGGCTGGATAGGTTTTTGACGAGGCTTTCACTAGCATAGCTGATGTAGTAAGAAGTAACTTAGTCTACTTTTATTTTGGAACTATATTAAACTTAAACGCGGACGAAGTCGCGTGCACAGCTAGTAACAAATATAACTTGGACGTAAGAACAATATTTACAACAAATATTACGCGCTAGCGTCGACGATCAACGAGGGTCATTTAATACGTACTCAATTTTATTAGGTACTACTTTTTACGAGGTACTGTATTTTTATTTCTTATTTTAAGTCGCTCCGATAGGTAGCTGGGAAAATGTGCTTGAAATGTATTTGTCATACATATAATAAATTTGTAACTGATCGCTGTGTGTACATGGAAGAAATATGGAATAAACTTATAGGGATTTGTAGTAAGGAATAGACCCGAAAACAACTATTTTCAGAAATTTTGTCTGATTATCTGTATGTCTATGCCTTATTTCACGCTAATCTCAAAAACGGCTGTTCTAATTTAAATGCGGTTTTCATTGTTGTATTGGGCTAATCTTGGATTGGCACTTAGGGGCAATATTTTAAAATCTCTGAGTAAATAAAAAAAGATATGACAATTTTAAGAATTCCGTCCATACAAATTCCGTGCGAACGGAGTCGCGGGCACAGTTAGTACATAATAATATCTAAGTTCCAAATAGTTGACATAACAGTTTCGAGAGAAAAAGTTTTGATTGATCAGAGGCAAGATAAGCGGAATGGTGGAAGGGATAATGGTAAATGTAAATGCTTGAATGTAGTATTTTTTTTTAAATCCATAATTGGCTTTAAGTTTAATTTGTAAGCATCATATATATCTGTATTAAGGTGTGGATTATATAAATATAAAATACTTCTTTATTACAATGAGATTTGGAAGTTAATAGGGTTTTTTAAGTCAATGCATCCTGAAGTTAAAAGTTTTTTGTTAGCCAACTAATCTGAAAGTTAAGGTTTTTTTTGAGTGAATGAATCGATTAATCAGGGTTTTGTTTGCGAAAAATCCGATTTCATGTAATTTTTGGAAAATACTATTATGACAAGTGCCTGCTTTGTTACTTTTGTTAGTGTGAAACTGATGCACGTACTGGATTTAGTTATAATGTTTTACACCAGGTGGCGGTATAATATTAAACAATAAAGACGAACGTACACTAAATCTTTAACATTTAACCGACTAAAAAAGCAATAGACGCCAGAAAGAATCGTTCTCCTATAATAGATTTCATCGTAATTGATTCATCATAGTAACCACTGTGAGCAATAAATCTATATATGTGACAAGGTTCGAAACATGCAAAAAAAAAACTGGCCAAGTGCGTATATTTTTATATTTTTTATTCTGTGTTCACTATTTGAGCTATTGTTATATTTTTTTTGGATTTCTAGCACCAACCTTTTAGTTTAAAGAGTACACATGATACATACAAAAAAACATGTTAAAGCTACGAAAACTGATCCCTAAATAAAAAAAAAACTAATGATTTGAATACACCTGTCTAACGATACTTCATACAATGGGGTAGACGAGACAAAATACCATTCCCATTTTGTCAGTATGGGAGGTACGCGGAAAAAAAAAAAAATTTTTGAAAATTATTCTACCGCTTTTGTTCCATGATATAAATGTACATCCAACTTACAGCTTTTATAGCAATAAGGGTCTCTGTGATAGAGTGCGGACAGACGGACGGACATGTCGAAGCTACAAGGTTTTCGAAATATTTACGGAACCCTAATAAGGTACTATTTACTTGTTAAGAAATATCTTTGACACACCCACATCAGATCCAATTTAAATTAACACATTGTCCTAGATAACTGGTGTAAGGCAGAAAAAATGAATTAAGTTGATATATGTGGCAGGATTATTATCAAAGACACATAATGTGTTAATGTTGCTGTTGCTAGGAAATACCTGGTAAACTGACATTGACACACCGCCACCTGGTATACAAATAATAACTTAATCTCAACAACAACAAAAAGGAGTAATAGTCTAATGGTTTGAACGTTGGTCTCTTGAATGGGAGGTCCCGGGTTCAAATCCTGCTGCGCGCACCTCAAATTTTCAAAGTTATGTACATATAAGAAGTTGATTATCA
>DWKC01000113.1:0-16043 GCA_018249195.1 Racta chiria
CCCCCTTCCTCCCAGCCACCCCCCCTCTCTACAGGAGCCGCAGGCCTCATCGCGGGAGACGCGCTGCGGTCGACTAGTCACTCTCATGTAATGACACATATAGAATTTTTCTTTTTTAATTTTTTTTCTTTTTTGGAAATATAGTTAATGAGAGACCAATATATGATATGTGCGTATCGGCGTGTGTACGTCTCTATGTGTTACTTACGAATGTAACAATGAGGACGATTTGATTGCTATAACACAACCTTTATTATTCCTATCGAAGGTGTCAGAGAAGATAAAATATGATTTTGTGACACATCACAACAACAATTTATAATTGTATTGTTTTATTTTATTTTATGTAGAAAGCTTACAGTGGTTAAATATAATATTGGAGACAATGATTTACTTAATTGTTTATGAGTCACAACTCTCAGCAACTTAGAACCCTAACTTTAATAGTAATAACAAGAGAAAGTAGTATACTTGAATTGAAAAATACATCTAAATTGGTTCATAATGGTAGGCTTCTGAGTTTTATATTCCTTTTTATGAGTTTGTTATAAAATTAAATATAAATAAATATAGACTCACCAACAAGTCATTCATTCTTTAACACAAGTATTTTATGGTCATTGTTTTCTAGGCAGCTCTGTATTTCAGCAAATAAATGATACTCAATATAGCAATCAAATAGTCTTCAGTCCTCTAATAGTCCAATGAGTGGCTGTGTTTGACTCAATAGAATACAATATAAATATTTTTTTGTGGTGTCTCTATTCTGGGAGGTTTTGTAATGATATGAAGCTAAATGGTTGGCTGTATAGTAGATGTTTTTCGCTTGAAATTATTTGTATAGTTTAAAAAAGACCTCTCGGACTAGAATTGTTTCAAATGGATAAGCATAGCCTCTCATTGAGATGACTAGTTAACACTTACATAAAAAAATAAGTTGTTTTAAGTATCGGGTGATCTGTCTTATGTGGATATCGAATGAATAGATTGTAATAGAATATGACAGATCCCCCTTTTTAATTTTAAATCGTACATTCCCTCATTTTTATTTCAATGTTATGTTCACAGCTTATTTTTTTACTTGTTTTTTTCTACTAATATCAGAATGACAACTTTTTAAACAGGCAATGCATTTTATGTTTTAAAGGGTTTGTCATTGAATGTGTTGCCAGTTGTGTGCACTTTTCTGTACATTGAGGCAAAAGTTTTTGATTTTGTTTTGTTTTTAAGTTTTACAACACTGCCTCATTGTTTTTTAAGATCCTCTATTAGTGGATTTTGTAATAGGGATCTTTTAAGAGTCCAACTCGAATATGCTAACTCCTTACGTTAATGTTTGATGGGTTATGAAACTATTTATTTACTGCACACATGTGTATTTAACTACATTAAGTTCCCCTAATTATTATGTTACAATAGAAAATTTAAGGTTATTGAAAAGTTTATTACAAATGGTTTCATATGCCTGGGAATCTAGAGATTGTAAAATATTTAGATTCCTTCACAGGTGTGACTTTTGTAATGTATTGTGCATAATGAAAAAGTCACATCTACTACTAATATTACCATTAAGATTTGAGTGTTTCACTAATTAACATAAAAAAAAACAAATCAAAAGCATTTTAGACAAATTTAATATTTTCAAGAAATACAAATAAAACAAATTGATTTGTTTTGAAATCCCACCAAAAATGGTACTGAGTTTTATTACTGAGAGTTTTTTAAAGTAATATATTATTTTCTGGTGGGATTGTTGCGTAAGGTGATGGTGGATAGGTGTAAAATATTCTACATTTTGAGAAATGAATACTTTATGCCCATCAAAAACATGTATGTTATATTTACACATAAGTTTAATATTAACATGGTATTTGAGTTGTATATAAAGTATTTTATATCCAGTTCAAATAGTGACCACTTATTCCCTCTCAAACCAATATTCACACCATTTACCATGGTTAGTGCACATTTTGTGAGCACTCTTTTTTTTTTATTAATATATTTTACAATTTGCCAAACCACACTGACTGAACCTTTATATATAATATTATTGAGTTGATTGGGCAGAAGGTCAAATTAATAAAGTTATGTTAACAGGAATGATGAGTGTAGTGAGTGTGTGACTTAGTAAATAGGGACGAATGAAGATATAACACACATGTTTTTTTGTTCGTTTACAAAGATCTTCATTCGTAGCATTGTCTATGGCTCCTATTCCCAGGCATAGCCAATGGTGCATGCAATATGCTTTTTGAAGGACAGGGACGTATGCCAGTTGGAGAATCTAAATGTTTTAATTATTATTTTATTTAGGTACTAATTGCCTCATACACTTTATATAATCCTTAGTCACCTAATTCTAGGTACATTGCGGTTGAATAGCGAGGGTAGAATAATATTTTGTTACAGGGACGCTGTTGTGGTGGATTTTTTGATTAAACATAATTAATTGATACAGTTTTGTATGGAATTGGTGTTATTGTTTTATAACATCAAATCCTGCAGGCATTTTAAACTAAAAAGAACTTTAATATATGAACAGATATAATAATTAATGATGCCCTTTGAATTGATTTGTCATGAGGTGTAGGGTGTTATCGGAAGTAGTTATTGAAGTAATAGATATTTGGAGATGGGTTGCTACCAGGATTTTTGTGAATTGATTAATTTTACTCGATAATAATTTTGCTGTTTTACGGCAGCTGACTTTATCCTTCGCTATCTGTAGATAATTACTTTTGCTTTTAACTTAGATTTTGTACTTTTTTGTGCATCTTCTAGACAACTGTCACAAATTGTTTCTGCCTCCGCATGGTATATGTTTATTGTTAGATTTCCTTATTATTAGAAACTAGATTTAGTTTTGTTTTGTGTTATTTTCATACTATGCATGCCTCTGTGTCCTCCAACGCACTCATATCATAGATGTTTCTGACTTACGACGCTTCTTTGCAACGCTTTTTTCGAACAGCAAAATTTGAATTGTAAATTTCTACGATTGAAACATTTAACGCAGTCAATTTTGATGTACAAGAAATCTTGGTGCAAATGTTCATAGCTAGTTATTTTAATAGATTTAAACATAATGTTATTTCGAGGAATGTTCACGACATGTGTTCACGTTTTTCGTGGTCGCCATCTTGTGGCGGCCATCTTATGTACCTTTTATTTAAGTTCGAGCAATGAAAATTAAACCTTCGTTGCTTGTGCTACCTGAATTACGTGCAAACTCGTATGTTATTTTTTAAATTTAGAAATGACAAGTTATATTATGGCATGATAGTATCTCGGTTACTTAACGAGGTGTTTAATTAACATTTCATGCGTGCCACAATATGCTTGTGCCTAGGACATGGTTCAAGTCCATCAGACTGCATGCTCATGCTGCAATGTACCTTCATTAATATTCAAATAAAAGCAATTTCGAAACGTTGAAACGATCATTTTAACCGCTCTATTTCGAACATTAAAGTAGGTAAGCTGACTCATGTACAAACTTGTAACTTGTACAAAAGCCGTCTAGATAACAATCACTTGCATTCGCCTCTTAAATTTTCATAAAGCCTTGGCGTTTACATTTCAAAAGTATCTCCGAACTTATTCTGTTTAAAATAATAATTTCGAGTTTACACGTTTATCTGTTTAATTGTTTTTCGAGGACAGACATGTAAATGTATAGATTATTTGTATTCTGGTGTTAATTGTGTACTCACGAGATAAAGAGTATTTAATGGCAATCATTCCAAAGTTTATACGAGAAACAGTTCCCGCTGTAGTCTGTACTCGCAGAACGCTACCACCTTAGCTATGTTATAGCATAACCAAATGTCTTATTAAAAGAGTTTATTATCGTGTGATGACTGTTTTGTTACCTAAGATGTTCTATGAATAAGATGGTTACCCGGGCTGCACTGCACATTGCTTGATCAGTTTGACTGACCGGAGATATTCCCGCGGTCAGAAGCAGTCTGTGTGACCATGTGAATGCCATTGTAAATAACGTTTGGTAGGTATTCAGCACCCACGCAATGTGTTGAAGTAATTAACCTACCAAATATAAGTGTTGAGCTTCGGTTCAGTTTACTGAGCCGGGGCTGGGCCTTCGTAGGGCTCCTCCAGATTGGAAGGGTCCTCGGCGTGGCCTGTAACGCGTTGTATGGGCATCGCTTGTGGTTAACCACTGACGTGAGTGACGGGGCACAGACGTAGATTGAGTTTGAAAGTAAATTGAATGACGTCTGTGCTTAGACCACGCTAAAAATGGATTCCAAATTCAAATTCTTTATCGTTTTCTTGATTGGTGTTGTTCTGTTTCCGGTGGGTAGTCCAGATCATTTGTAGTGTGGTCGCACGTAACGTCACGCGTGAATGCTCGGGCTTGGGTTGAGGCGCGCTTTGGCGCGAGGATGGCTTGACTTTTCTTCACTGACATTAGGAGGGTGAACTTTATTGGACCAAGGTTAAATTTGGAACACTATATCCTTACAACTTCTTGAGGGTAGTTTGAAGGCTAACTAATGGCGACTAGGAATTTGTTCAGCTTGTAGTTTTAACTTTAAAATTGATTTAAAGTATAGTTTTCATTAATTTTAGGGCTGTCTAGAACTGTTATTTAGCCTTGAGTAGCACCACAATAGGCACACACAATCCCGCAGTTCGAATATGCCATTTATTTCTGTACCAGTGTCCTAATGAATATGGCGTGCACTATGTCGGCAGCGTGATCTGTGTTGCCAAGTTTAATAATAACGATTTTTAAATCACTATAGTTAAGTAGATTAAGATTTTTACTGCACAGTAAGTATTTCAAGCATATGGAACGTATTTTTTCTGTATTGATTTGAAAATTGTTGTTGCAACTACCCTCACGGGGTTAAATGTCAGTGAGGAGTCGGGCGATGTAGTGCGCGGTGCAGTGCGTAACGTAGCGAGTTGTTGCAGTCACCCCCCCGCTCGGTGCGTACCCCCAACCCCAACCGCCGCAGGGGCCGTTCCTGCCAGCACCCCCGCATCAAGCCGCCCCTCAGTATGGAGGTATGGTATTTTTAAATTTCCAATAATGTTATTTTGCTGTCTTATATTAGCCACGAGATGTTTAATTATTATTTACACGTGTAGCAATTTAAGAAGTAGTTTGTAGTATTTATCGTCAATTAGTTATAAAACATCACCGTCTTTTTTAATCTCTTAAGTAGACGTGTTTTGACGTTTGACAATCCATGTACTAGTGGCCGGCGGGTCGCCGTACGGCGCGGTAGCGTTCGGCGGAGCGGGCGCGGGAGCAGGTGGCGTGTACGCGCCCCCGCCTTACGACCAGCTGCAGCACCACCAGGCCATCCCGGCTCTCTCGCAGCAGCTGCCTGTGAGTATAGTTTTAATGAAGATTTGGATTGTAGATTTCTTGATTCGAAAATTTGGTATAATTGTGTCGGCTCGAAGGACCAATTTTCCTAAGGTAAGCGTGTTTTGTCGTTGGATAGCAGTCGTTAAGTGTAATCCTCAATTATAAGAGACCCGCGCCCTAGTGGGCTATTAGTGGTTGAAGTGTTCAATTCAAGTTCAGTTCAATTCAATTCAAATACAATTTGTGAGTGTGTTAGTATATATTACCATATATACTTACCTGTATACATCACCAGCTGTGCCCGCGACGTCGTCCGCGTTTGAATTTAATCTTTGCATATATATTTTTTGTGTGCGTGTGTATGTCACTGATTCACTGGCATGACAGTGGCGCCATCTGTCGAAAATTGGTTGTAACAACTCAGAAAACTTCGCGGGCCCATGCACAAGAACTTTGTTAAATATCATCACATGACCAAATGCATAGTTTACGATTCTATAAAGGACGTACAGACAAACATTAATTTTTATACATATGGATGATAAATATAATATGTGAACAGCAGATGTACAGTCCGGCGGCGGCGATGTACGCGGCGGCGGCGGCGGGCTACCCGGGCTACATCGGCTACCCGGTGCAGTACTACCCGTACTACCCCACCGCCGTGCAGCCCTCCATACAGCCGCTGCGGCCCACCATCATGATCCCGGTCAGTCTCTGCGCCCCGCTGTTATTGTTCTCCACTGTCATGCTACATGTACCCCATTATCCTGATCCTGGATAATGCCGTCGATTCACTCTGCCCACCACTGGACCTGGTGACTCACCGTCCTATTTTTATCTCGATGACAAAATTTTGCTCATAGTCTGAAATCGAGTGAGCTTATATCCCGGGACTCTGGTTTCCGCGGGATACTACTTAAAAAGTTGTGTGCTGTGACCGATACGTGGCGGGATCGATAGTGTAGAATTATGGAAGCGGAGTTAGAGCAGGTTGATAATGTAAGAAATAATGTAATTAGCTGTATTTATTTATTATTATTATTGTTAGTAGTATATCTTTTTATTTATTTTATTTTTCTATGATCTTTTTGATTATTGGTGAGTGAAATTTCCATCTTTGTTCCAATGTTACAAATTAATAATTTTTCAACACTTGCTCGTAAAGTAGGTTTTATTTAATCGTTTTTGGGACGTAAAGCCATCTCACACAAGTGTGCTTTTTATTTTACATTTCAAGATAGACTCAATTGAGTTAAATTTATACAAGCCCAGCTGTGCCCGCGACTTCGTCCGCGCTTGAATTTAATCTATATATATTTCCTGTGTACGCGTGTATGTCACCGATTCATTGGAATGAAAGTGGCGCCATCTGTCGAAATTGCATTTAACAATTCAGAAACCTCCGTGGGCTCATGCATGATAACTCTGATCACAATGATCAAAAGCATAGTTTACGATTCTATAAAGGACATACAGACAAACATTCAATTTTATATATATAGATTGGGAATTACAGCTTTGGGGGGTGAAGCTTGAAGTACTGGTCTGAGAGAAAATACTTTATTTTAATCTCCTGGAGAACTGGAGACTGGAGGACTTCTGGTTCCAAATATTTTAGTGTTGACTAGTGCAGTCACCGAGCAAGTAGTCATCAAGTGAGGTCAATGTTTCAATATATGAGATAAATATTTTGAATTGTATTTGACTTAAATTAAAGGCTTGACTAGCAGAGAATGCTTTTAGCATTAAGTCCGCCTTTGTATTCTACAGTTCCTTTTGTACCATAGTACAAAAGAAATAAATAAATAAAAAAAATATAATCATAGGCGGGAATTTTTCCTTCATTTAACGTGGGTGAAACCACAGGACCCAGCTAGTGTACTATAATTTGACTATTCTAATATGTATTATGTTGTACAGAACGGGTTCGAGGCGTCCGGTCGGTTCGAGGGTCTCGCGCAGACGCTGCTGCCGCCCGCGCCGCCCGGCGTGCCGCCGTCGCCCGCGCACCTCGCCGCGCTGCAGCCGCACCAAGTGCTGTGAGTATTCGGCACCTGGCACTGTGTTGCTCCGAGTTTACGTTATTCTATATTAGATGGCGGTACAGTACATTGTGTGATATAAGTTTTTAATACTCTAAAATTCCAGGTGGCGTTAAACTCCACATGGAAGGTATTCCGGGCACCGACCACCGACGACTCGAGGGAACCTCGCCCTAACTGCACATTGTCACGCAAGATGCCGCGTATTGTCGCTTGAGGTAACACCATGTTATTTTCAACGGATCTTAAATGAAGAGCTATAAGGATCATATTTGTTTAAACCCAGTTTTATTGAAATTATTAATGTATAACTTGTTAAAGAATTAATTGATTGTGTTATGTGACTGACAAATAATACATATTTAGCAGCTGTTTTCATTACTGTATCTATCGTTACTAGTATATTGGTGTAATATGATTTGAAACTTATCAATAAGTATGGACACTCTGTGACGTCACACCATGTCACGGGTACTCACAATATCGATAGTAGTATAAAGTGATAATAACTTGATATGTCGGCTGGACAAGTCCCGAGCTAACTAACTACTGGATAGATAGAATAGTGAAAATGGCCAGTAGTGGTACATGAGATCTGTCGATATTTTTAATTCTAAGAATTTTAATTACTCTTCTTTGAATCATTGCTTCAAACTGGGATTTTAATTATATTGTGTTTATTTACACTTAACCCATGTAAATTTTAAGCATAAACTGAATCAAAATTAATACAGTATTATGAAGATGATTGATGTTTGTACCTTCAGTCACAATAGCGTTGTGTTACATATAAATATCACATACTTGTTGTGAATTATATGTTGGATACAAACAAACAGACCGGCAGTTACCAGTGATGACCTCTTGTCAGCAGACATGAAATGAAGAGCTTAGACCCAAGACCCAAGACGTGTATGTCATCTTGACACAAGCTCTCAGATTCCGAAAGTGGTACGGGTGGACCCCCACGGTAGACTCGAAGTGCTTGGCTTTACTTGTCAAAGTAAATTTTACAGCTTTAGGATTCAAAGTGTCAGATTTTGTGCATATAATTTTAATCTGGTAGAAATGTAGCAGTGTCCACCGAAACAAGCAGTTTTGAGAGGGGTATATGAGAAAAAAGTTAGACAACCTCTGTATTATGCTGTCATATTTGACTCACACCATTTTTAAAAAACTGTCGGTTTTGATTTGTCTTGTAACGGCCGTTTTCTTCAGCCTGATCTGCGAATAACTCAGTGGGTAAAGAATTATTCAAAACTACCGTTTTAGTGTTGACATGATCTTCAACTTACTTGTTATTTCTTTATCTACCAACTTATCCATAGAATAGGTTATTGGACACAGTCGTAAATGTACTAGGCGAGAGGTCCACTGGTCTGTCTGTCTGTCTGTACACGCTGCTATATATATCAAATGTCTCGTCGTCGGTGTGTCCGAGTCCGCTAGTGACTGTGATGCGAAGTCGATGTTGTTTGTCGTTCTGTTACATTATTATCGTTATTGTATAAGCTATGTCCTTTGCACTAGGATCAATACAGATGGCATGGACAATACCACACGTAACATAACATGAACCGAGATCAAATATTTATGTGTCATATAAGTATCTGCAAAGATTAGATGTCCAGATGGGCCCCTTTTGTAGGCAGGAATATTAACAATTAGGCTAGCCATCGTCGAAATGTTGGTAAAAACATGTTTATTTGAAATATTATGTTTATTTAAATTATTTAAGCTCTCTATTTATGTAGGTGTAATATTGATGTATGATCGTTTTAGGGTTTGGTATTCAAACGGGTGTCGAGGGTGCCCCAATACTGAGGGTTCCATTATTCGTCACTCTTTCTCGTTCAGGCCTGTATTTCTCAAATCGTCATAAATATAATTGAATCTTATACAGGCCACGGCTGTATGAATGCAGAATATTATAAAAAATAACTTCGCACTTGACCGTTTTTCTACAACACACAAAGATATATATGTTATATAACGGAACGGCAAACATATCGAAGTGAAGAGATGCGTATTGTCTCATACTATAGTATTATATCGGCCTCCGCCGCCGTTAGACTATACACTGGCTGCTGTGCTGTCTGTGTGTCGCTGCGGTTATACAGCACAACGTTGTATCGTTGTTCAATATTCTGTCTGTGCGTAATCCTCAGTTACCGCGCCGCAGTCAACAAGTTATGTCCCTTAGTAACTAAGTTGGGAACTGTCAAAGTTGTTTTACGTCCCCCAGTAACTGTCAGAGCCGTTTTACGTCCTGTTACATAATATCGTGACTGCGACGTATGAAATTCGTAAAAAGCTAACGTAACGTATTTCCGACTAAAAGTCACGGACGGACAGACAGACGAACGGGCACGGAAACTTTAAGGTTCTTGTTAACATCGAATTCCTAAAACACAAATCACTGTTTAGAAAAAATAACGTTGCGCTCAATTGTGAATTATACATATTATACTGTTGCTGTTAACTTGTTAACCTTAATCCGAGATTAAGAACGGATAGAGTATTGGGAACGACAGTTTAAGATATTATTCGATCAGTAGTCGTTGAACTTCGCTTGACACATATCACGTAGCGAAATACCAATAAAAATTGTGTAAATTAAAAAAAAAGAAGGTAAAATACATTCCAAAATATAAAATATACAATATATTCATTAAAATGTGTAATCTATGTGTGATTGTCTATATACTGTCTGTGTGGATGCACAGACAGCACAATGCCAATTATTTAGTTATATATAATTATTGAAAAAAAAAACGATGAGGTTGTGCGAGTGAGATGGACGGTGTGTGTGAGGGAGACGGCGTGAATGATGTTTTGATTATCTGTGTGTAGTTAATTTTTCAGTCTGATGGGGGGTTGGGGAGGAGTGTAAAACGTATTTTCGTGTTTTTTCTGTTTTTGTGTTAAAATGGAATTTACTAAGCTCTCCTACTACTAAGAATTCCTACGGTACGTCATCTGGTCTCCACCCGATGATAAAATTTAATTTATAATTTGGTTTTTCCAAATACTTTTCGAAAGTCAAAACGACGCCATCACTTCACCAAGTCCCTTCGGTGAGTGATTGCGGATGAAAAATTGTCGCACGTGCAAGAGAATGCCAAGGAGTTACTTTTCCCTTGTGTTCTCATCGTGCGTGTTAGTCTATTTCGATGTTCAGATTTCAGGATATTCATAAATTTGATAATTATTAAATATACTGCAACTATTATCAACGCACTGCTACAGACGTGTCTACACAACCACAGACACTGCCCACGGTGCGGCCGTAATAAAACAAACCATCGGAATCCTGTTTAACAATCGAATCTCATATTTACGTAGTTTATGAAATTGATCGATGATGTAACAGTTGGCAGCTATGAAGATTTAACACACGTCGGTTTTAAATTGAATAATATCTGGAGTTTAAAGCAGGATGCAATGTTAAAAATGTCAGGATCGACTGAAAAATAACATCTTCTTTTCCCTTTCTTGGCTGGCAACGCGTTGCCTCTTTCAGGTGGCTCGGTTGAGTACATTCAAATAAATAAACTCGAATTGCAATTGTGTGTTGAGCTAATGTCATAATTACTATACCTTTTACACTCAGCTCTGGAATTATTTGCAATGATACAATATCTGTGGCTATTGTGGTCCACGAGGCCCACTATATTGGAGGGGTTCTATACTTGTTATGCTGCTTTGGCCTACTTTGGACTTATAAAAATTTTGGGGGTACTCACGACTTCAGATTGACGATATTGAATGAAGTTTTACTAAAATTAGTTTTTTGTTAAAAGTCATATATCATCGTTAATTCTCGATTCCTTTTCGGTCGGCAACGCGTCAGTGACGATAAGTGAGGCTGTTTACCATCAGGGTGCTTGTTACTTGATCGATTATTTATTGTCTACACTATAAGTAATTATTATAAGTATTATTTCTATAAGTGTGAACAGTATATCTGGAAGTGGGTCGCAATCGGCGCACGAATCGTGAGTACCCCATGTTAAATACATTTTAGATCGAAAATAAAATCAAAACAAAAGTCTTTTGGACTACCGTAGTCATCGGCGCTGTACAGTAGGCAAGTGCGAGAGGGAGACGGGTATACTCGAATCTCAAGTGTGACAGTGATAGATATATACAGCGTTTTATTGTGTGCGAGATGTATGTTTTAACGAAATAATCGCGGCGAACGCTAATTATACTATATTTTGACTTCGACTTTAGAATATAGTGTTTTGAAGAATGCGTCTTGAGTCTTGTCTTTCATTGAAACCCCGCTCTTGAGACCACGATCTTACGGCATGTTAGTGATTGAATGTCACCATGTGCAGAGTGCTTACAACAGAAAAGTGTTCTCCGCTTATTACGTCGATCGACGTCGAGTCTATTTCAACTCCGACTTGTGCTCTGGAAGAGTATATACAACACGGTATATGTTGTATTGTCGGTGTATTGTCGAACGTGAGTGATTGTGGCAGTTAGCGACAGTGGATGGTGACCGCTCGTGGCCAACATTTCATGAGCGCTTTCGTGCTTCGGAGGGCACGTACGTCTCGGTTGGTATCGTCAGATGGCAGTCTTTGAGTATTATTCTATTATCACCTAAAATCTTATATTTTAAAAGAGTCTGACGTGTTTTACATCGTGGACACTTAACTTTTACTGTAACGGGTACTCACGATGACTGTTATATGGATATTTCGACCCAGTTGCGTGATAGAATGGTGTATCGTGAAAATGTTTGTGCAAAATACATTAGTCGTGAGTACCCTCTTCCACTTGAAACGTCTAGCTGTGTATTGTAGCGGGGTTCAATGAATTACACTGTGTATCAATAATGTCTATCATATATATATGACAGGCGCATGTATATGAGAAATATAACTTGTCTGTCCTGTTGTTTACATAAAATCCCATTGTTCTTTACTTGAGTGTCCGGACAGATGTCGATATGCAGTTATGACGTCACTCATACAATGGCTCGTGTGACGTATCTATCCGTTACTGCAGATATAAGGTCGCTAAGTTTCATTTATCAAAGATAGTCCGAGCAGGACGAAAAACAATTGTTATCCGCAGTTACAGATAGATAAGTATTTAATACATTTATTCGAAGGAACTGTAAGACTTATGTTTTAGTAGTTGATCTTGGAACTGAAAATTGGTTTTTGACGTGAAGGAGTAAGGTATATATTTCTGTCTCGTTCTACGATGGAATATTAATAACAATTTATATATAAAATACGGCGAATACTTGTTACATATGGACCCTCCTCGCGAATAATCCGGTGATCGGCAAACTAAAATTTTCGAGGAAAATGAAAAACCATTATTATACATGTATGAGATTCTTTTTAGATAGATATCTTCTAAAAATTCGGTAGAAAAATTGTGTATTTAAACTTGTCGAACACAACATGAAGAAGCCAGTAGTAGCTATTACCGGATTATTATAGATATATGTGTAGACAGAGTGTGAGCGAGACAGAAAAACAGAAGTTGTCCAAGTGATGGAGTTTGCTCGAGTCTTCGCCGATTTTCAGTTGGAACATTAACGTAATGAGGTCGCTAAAGAGCAGCTTCTGTAATCGTATATCATTTTTATTACGATTTACCTCTTTTCTATAGTAATTTGAGCTGCAGCGGTTGAGTGCAATATTAGTGACTGATATGTCATGTCACTTTACATTTTATTGTGAGACGGGTACCCACGATGAACACGTTGATATTTTAAACTTTAAAGGTCGCGGCTAAAGTATCGCGAGTACCCATATCACGGTGAAAAATGTTGAACATCGGTAAGGAGGCAAAATAAATCAATCATTGAATAAAATGTAAATTAATATTAGAATGTAGTTTGACATGGCACGTATAATCAAATTTTGCACTAAGATGAGACAACAGTGGCCACTGATTCCCATTAGGACTTCGTGATATCGATATACGTAGTCAAATATTTAAAATTACACCGATCAACGTATATGAAGACGTCAGCTTAGATAGATATCTCATTGTTTTCTTAACAAAACGCTAGACTTTTGCAAATGTCTAGGATTTGCTTTTATTTTTATAAATCACAAAAATTAAAAGTTACTTTTAAATCCTCTCACTAGAGGACAGCACGTGCACTATATGTAGATATTGAGTATTGTTCAATTCGAGCGCCGCCTTAAATAAGACGGAGATAGGATTGTATTCGCCACGTGCTTATTACGAACAAAGAAGGCAGCGCAGTCAGGTACAGAATATTAACGTAAGCGATGACACGGCGTCCTAATGAGCTACTGCCTCTAATGAAAGTGTTATACGAGTACAGATGTTGAAGAAATGCATTTTGTACGAATATACTTTGTTAAGAACCTTTTTGATTAGTTTTTTTTAAATCAATCATGTCTTATCGCGGCGATGCTGCTGTACCATATTTGATTGTATTTTTGTTTTGAACCCACCAATGCTCAGTACAGTCGCGGGATTAAAACAACGATTACATATCCTAACAGATACTACGTCATAAAAGTCTAAAGTGAAGTTATTTAGTTCAACGTAGGAACTAACAGCTCACTATCCCACTAAAGAATATATCAATATAATTATTTTATGATGCTATAGTTGTATTAAACAACTGTTTATGGGTAAACATTAGTCGAATCAACTTTATATTATGATGTAACGCAATTTTGAATCGACCAATCACGGCACATTTGCCACTCCCCTCTCTCACGCCTCCGCGCTGTGGCCGCATTGTTTGGTAGTAGAACACATGAGATGCCGCGTCTAGCGGGAGATGTCGTCGTTGGTTTAATATTACAATATACTGTTTACATTGATTATGAAATTGGTTAAATTTAACTTAAATATGTTTAATCTCATCCCGTATGGTTTAGGGACCATAGTGTGATTATTTGTAGTTTAAAACTATTATTGAAGCGAGTCGTTTTTTTAAATATATAATTAAAGGTCAATGTATGGTATGGCGCGCCGCACTGTGTAGTATTGCAAATATTCAGTTCGTGTGGTTTCCTAGTGACATTTTTTTTTGTATAATTTGGTTACAATTGCAGTCGACTGCTTTGTCATATCTCTTTGGCTTTATGGGATCGATATAAAAGACTTGAAGTCAGTGTTGTAGCAACTTGAGTGTCGATCTTTGCCAAATTTTTAACTTTAATAATAAAATTATTCGTAAATGGATGTGACGCATTGTGCGATAGTTGTCGGCTTGTTCGTAATGTCACATACCGTGGGAATCCAGTAATATATGGTTTTATTGGCCCGCTTACTTTGGATCCGAATTATTTGGTACGTAACCATACGTGGTTGTACGAGTTGAGAGCGCACATTGACTACGGTTCCTACTAATGTTTGATAACGGCAGTAATAGTGTGCCACTGTCATCCTGTGCGCGCTCTCATAATATTATGGGGTCGGGATCATTCGTGTGTGTTCGTACCCACGAATTAAATTCGTATGAAAACGCATTAAAAATGAGCGAGGCCTAAGACTGTTTTGATATTGTTTTTTTGCAATGGCATGCACTGCGGCGCGCTTGCAATGTGCTGTTATATTGTTTGTGCTAATAAATGTGTTTGTAATATTCCTCAAAAACTGATATTTTATAAGGAAATATCACCTGAAGGAGTGTAATGTAATATACGCACATCGCTATTGTTTTAGTCCGAAATCTCATCTGAATCTCATGATTGTGAAATATTTTACATGTCGATCCGTTTAGTGTTTTGCAACAACCAAATATTGTAATTGTATGTAAACCTACTCCTACTTTACAACTACCCTAAAACACGCAAAATAACTAACTGTAATAAATAGACGGTGAAAAGCAATCCTGCTGTGAACTGCAAACTTCATGAAAAAATATTTAGTAATTTAAAAAAAAATTGTCGACTGGTCCTTTACCCGTGGCTCTACGATCCCTGGAAAACGTTGTACAGTATTGGATTTTTTTAATAGTTTAGGGAGTAATAGACTCAAGTCTATGAGTTTTATTAATATCTTGGATTTTGCGGGTTTCAGTAGGATTGCCTTTTAGAGTGGTTTTGTTAACGGATCGAAGCAAATAGACCTTGTATTGTTGACATGGAGGTCCAGCGCGGGGAGGATCGCCGGAGCTCGTGTTACTAACTGTAAGAGTAAGTGGGGTTTTGCTCAAAACTTGTCGACTTGGAGTCTTCGTGCAATATATAGCATAATTATTATTTTGTTTCCAATAAATTTGATAAAATTCAACGTTTTTGTTATTTCTTAACTACCCGAATATGTCTTTATTGTTGGCCGAGTGGAACAACTAACTTGATCCATAACATATTTGAGACGGAGCTTCAACCTATTAATGACCCGTTTCTGAGCACGCGTCTTCTCTAGCTAGGGGAGCCAGTAACATACTTTACCATGCTGCTCCAGTGCCGAGTGGTGGAGGGGTTGGTAGCCAAGTGTCGCGAAGCTTTTAAGCCAACGGAAGGCATGGAGGGTAGAGTGTTGATATTGTGGTGGAAGGTTTGTGAGAAATACTAGTCTACTGCCACAAACCTGCCTTTTGGAATTCTCTAGGTTTTGTTTTATCGAACTTGGGAGTTTTTAACTTGATAAGTATTAACGAAGTAAGTATTAACTTACAAATACCCAAA
>DWKC01000114.1:0-15910 GCA_018249195.1 Racta chiria
CATCAACATATTTCTCTGTAGTGAGTTCTGTTTGGGTGATTTGTTTCTTTCGTTTTGGCTTACCTTTGGGCTTGTCTTTTTCTTCGAGAGTTGTTTCTTCAGGTAGTTCAATAGTCTCTTCAAACGGAAGTTCTTCTTTGGTTACTTCAACGGTCGTGACGGGAGCTTCATCATCCTTAAGGATAGTGGTGGATTCAGTAGTTTCTATTATTGGCCCCTTTTTCCTCCTGACAATCTTCTTAATTGTCTTGACGCGTTTAGGTTCCCCTGTTTCAGTCATTATTTCCTCTACTTTAACGTTTTCTGGTAATTCTTCGAGTATTTCCGCAGAGTCTTTTTGTAGTGTGTCTTCAAATTGTGTAAGTATGTCTTCAACATGTTCCTCTGCAGGGTGTTCAGTATGAGTGACATGTTTCTTTCGTTTAAGCTTACCTTTAGGCTTGTCTTTTTCTTCGAGAGTTGTATCATCAGGTAGTTCAACAGTCTCCTCCACCGGAAGTTCTTCTTTGGTAACTTCAACGGTCGTAACCGGTGCTTCATCGTCCTTAAGTACAGTGGTAGATTCAGTAGTTTCTATTATCGGCCCCTTCTTCTTCCTGACTATTTTCTTAATAGTCTTAACGCGTTTTGGTTCCCCTGTTTCGGTCATAATTTCCTCGACTTTAATGTCTTCCGGTAATTCTTCGACTATTTCCGCTGTGTCTCGTTGTGGTGTGTCATCAAATGGTGTAATTATGTCTTCAACATGTTTCTCTGCAGTATGTTCAGTACGTGTGACATGTTTTCTTCGTTTCGGCTTACCTTTGGTCTTGTCCTTTTCTGCGGAAGTTAACACGTCAGGTAGTTCATCAGTTTCATTTATCGGAAGTTCTTTTTGGGTAACTTCAACGGTCGTAGCTGGTTCTGCGTCGTCTTTTAAGGCGGTGGTGGATTCAGTAGTTACTATTATTGGCCCCTCGGTGTTTTTGACAAGTTCAACGTGTTCTGGTAATTCTTTACCTTTTTCTGCATTTTCTACTTGTTGAGTGTCACTTAATGAGAAATTTATCTCTACAATTTTTTTCTTTGTAGCGTCTTCTGTATTAATGACTTTCTTTTTTTGTTTAGGCTTATCTATGAGACTATTATTTTGTCCGGAAGTGGTTTCTTTAGTAACGTCATCAGTTTCTTTTAATGGTAAATCTTCTTTCGTAATTTCGATTGTTGTGATAGGTGTATCGTCACCTTTTAGTACCGTCGTTGTTTCGACTGTTTCCAAGATTGGACCTTTTTTTCGTTGGACTATTTTCTTAAATGTTTTCACTTGCTTTTCTCTTATTTCCGATTTTTCTTCCTGAACCGTAACGTCTTCTATAGATTCTTTTATTGTTTCTGGTGTTTTTTCTTGTTTAATGTCGTCAACAAAATGAGAAGTGTCGTCTGGCATTTCTTGTATTTGAACTTGTGTTGGTAACTTTGGAATATCCATGTTTTCGTCTGGCATCTCTACCGTGCTCATTTCCAGCATCGTTCCGGCAGCTTCATCACCATCATACTCTTCTATTTTTACCTCGTGTTGTATTCCAGTCCTCTGGGTTTGTGGCTCATCTTCTAACGTTTCTTCTATAACTATATCACCATAATCATTTTTACGTTTATGTTTTTTGCGTAATATTGTGCGTTTTGTTTTTATTTGTATGGGCTCTCCGTTTTCTGTGCCTCTCATGAATTTCGTTATAATTTCTTCAGATTCTTCTAAATCTGACGATTTCGGAGATAAATCTGAATGTTCTGGAAAATAGGTATTTGTTATAGTATAATCTTGTTTGAATATGTATTTTTTTGAATATTCTAGTTTTATTAATCCAAAATTATTATTTATTCACAACTTTATACCTGTATAACAAAAAATATAGAAAAAAAATCTGACCTGTGATGAAACCTTACCACATTGGATGATAGTGTGGAACACAAAATACATGCAAATATTTTATTAAATAAACCAACACATAGGTACGATACCATAATATAATTCAACAAGTTACATATCGTAATATTTAGATTTAACGTACCATTCCAGCCGAAGCAATAATTCTTAAAACCTTTGCTTATACTTACCATATCTGCTTTCAGTTTGTTCAGGAATTTCGTTATTCAGCATATCGTTAGGCGAAACCACGCTTGAATGTGATGTATCTTGTTTATCAAAGATGTAAGTTGATACCTGTTCTTCAAAAAAATCTTTCAGGACCTCCATAGCGCTGGGGACTGCAGACGTCTCTTTAATAGATTTCATTTCAGGTTGCATTATATTTAGTGTTGCTTCATTTTGAAGACTTATATTATCGGTCACAATAACTGGTGATAGGAAACTGGTAGTGATGTTTGTATTTCTTGTTGTATTTGGCTGCGTTTTAAAGTCTTCTATAGATGTTTCTAAGACATTCTCTGTACATTGTAAATATGATTGTGTAGTAAAAGTTTTCTTGGCAGTAGCTGTATTATTTGTTAGTGGGTGTATATCATCTTGTATTTCACTTTCTTTTACTTCAAACACACTTAATCCTTTCAATGTATCTAGCGATATAGACGCAGTTTCGCTTTGACAACCGTCATTCAACTTAATTTGTGTTACACTGTCGAGTATGAAAGTGTCCAGTTGACATATAGACTGATTATGAGGTTGTTGTGTTTCAACTACTGTTTTTTGCGCAGTTAAGTCTTGCAAGTAAAGCGTTTCAACATTTTCACCAAGAATAATTTGTGTTTGATGTATAGGATTTACCTCTAATATTTTTTCACTTACTGCTTTTGGCGTATTTTCTTCGGTTCTTATAGTTCGTGGCTCTTCTTCAACTATACTTTCAGACACTATACAAGACGAATGTGGTTCTATATTTAACAAAGCCATATTACCTTCTTTCAAGAATGATGTTAGTTCTGTGACGCTTTCTAAAGGTTTCTGCTCAATGTTTGACAAGGATTGTTGTTCACCAGGCACAGCACTAGCTTTTACTGCATTTTCTGAAGCATCCGGTACTGGTTTTAGATTTTCTTCAATTATTATTTCAGACTGTTGTATTGATTTCATTTCTGAAATATTTTTAGTAGCATTCAAGCTCTTGTTTATTTTGAATTCAACTTTTTTCGGTGTTTCTTCTATAGACCATTCATTAGTCGTGTAATTATTACATACCTCGAAAGAACAATGAGCAGTATTTCCCTGGGGCAAATATTTTTCAGTAAATTCATTTGTGCTCTCTATAACGTGTGGGACTATATTTGAAACTTCAGTTTCTATAATCGGTTTTAACTGAACCATCTCGCTTAATGGTTTATGTTGTATTAATGGCTCTAAATTTTCTCTACTTTGTATTTCAGTAAATTGTAAATTAACAAATTCTAAAATATTTTCTTTGGCCTGACTTCGAGGACTTATAAATAAGTCAGTAATTTCACTGACAGATTCAATTACTTGTTGTTCTTCGGTATGTAATCCTTCGGTTTGCTTTGTTGTTGGAAGTATAATTTCACTTCTAAGCATATCTGTCAATAAGCTTTGTTCTTCATTTTCTAATGGAAATGTTTCATGAGTAGTGACATGATGAAAGATATTAAAATTTACATCTTGATTGATTGTATTGGGTAATAATTTAGGGACAAGCCTGTGTTCATTTTCTTTAGGATAGGTATCTTGTATTGTAATATACTTCTGTGGTTCAATTTGCACATTTACCGTTTCTTCTTTAAATGTAGTATGTGGTAATATGCTAACATCGGGTTCTTTTGGAATAATTTGTTGAACTTTCAAAGAAGATGTTGTTTCAAATTGTATATTTGCTTCCTTAGGGATATCAGTCTGTTTGATATCAGCATTAAATTCTGTATCCATTATTTGCGTTAAACTGACTGTTACATAATTCTGAGTTCCAAAACTACTAGAGACGTTGTCAGTATTATCTTTCTCATCTTTTATCCTACATCCATCTTCCATCGGCATAACCTCAGTGATATCAAGGTAGTTTCCTGTGTCAATATTTACTGATACAATTATTTTTTTCATATTTTCATTAATTATAAGTTCTTCTTCTTTTATTTCAGATTTTATTTCACTTACATTTAACGGTTCTTGACATGGTAAGCTAACTTTATCAATATTTTTTGTGGCTATTTTCATGCCATCGAAATTGTTTTCAATTTCAGACGTGACGTTTTCCTGAATGGTTAAATGTTTGAACGTATTTAATGTAACATCATTTTGAATAAATTTAGGAATAGCATTCAATTTCAAACAATCTTCTTTTTCAGGTAATATATCTTCACTGATACTTATGTATTTTGAAGTCTGTAATCCTAATTCAACCTGCTTATAATCATTATAAATAACTGGAATTAGTGTATTTTCTTTCTCTATTAAAATAGTTTCACTAATTCCCAAACTAGATTGCGTACCTGAAGTCATTGTTTCTATTTTTTGTGGTTGTATATTTTGTTCGTTTATTATTGGCACTTCAAACTCAGTTGGGACGATTTCGGAAACTGTAATAGGTTTTTGAGCTTCAATTACAGTTTTAGAATTTCTTCCACTAGGAACTTCGCTAAAACAAATTTCTTCAGTTTCTCCTACGAATAGTTCAGATTTTTGAACAGCCTCCTGAGTCTCTTGAGTTGTTATGGCATTTGACAAAGATTTATGTGAAATATGTAGTTTCTCTGGATTTTGGTGTGTTACAATTTCTGTTTTTGATATAGAACATTGTTCTCTAAAAGATGCTTCAGCACGTTCGCTGGGTACATTTAAAGTAAATTCTAATTCAAGTTCTTTGTCTCCTGTTTGTACTTCATAAATTTCGCCAGCTGATGATTGTACAACACTTTGTATAACCTCTTGTTTTCTAGATTCACCGGTACATAAAAGATCAGATTCTTTTTCTCCTTCATAAACTTCAGTACTTTGCAAATGTTCTTGCAAAGTATGTCGCGTTATTGCAGCTTTTTTATGGTCAAATGACGTATTTTGAATTTTCTCAATGTCGTTTGTAGCTAATATTTCGCTATTTATGGTACTACTAGTATTTGGCACAATTTCAAGTGATGCTTCTTTAGTTTGTAAGCTAAAGTTCGTATCAAATGTGTTTTCTTTATCTATACTGTCTATAGAACTTATAACTAAAGCTTGCATTTCATTTAGGTCAGGAATAATCTCCAATTTTGACGGTTTTACTTCATGCAATGTATTTTCTTGCTCTCCTATTATGGTCTCTGTTTGTTGCAAATTATTGAACAGTAATGAAGATATTGTAGGTTTTTTAGAAACAGCACTGTGACTTTCAAGTTGATTTGCAATTTGATGTGGAATAACTTCTTCAATGCTTGCAGTTTTACCATAAATATCATAAATTTTCGGAACAGCCTTTTTTGGATTTGTATCTATAATATCGATATCTATAATATTATCTGATAGAGTAAGAACTGTCGACGCTTCTATACTTTGTTGTTGCGTAATTGAAAATGTTGCACTTTGCTTCTCAGGTGACAATTGAATATTAAGATCTTTTTCCGTGTCAACTGACATCTCCTCTTTATACTGCATGACGTTGTGTGGCATGTACGACACAGAAGACTTTTGTGGTTCGTAGTTTTTTCCAGCAAGAATTCCTTCTAATGTGTGAATTATATGTTCTTCTTGTATTATGGCGTCGTAGGTCGTAGTAGTTTCGGCTGCCTCACCAAATACTATAGAGCCTTTTGTTTCTAAGCAACTCGGCAGAATTTCGCTCGTGGTACTTTCAATAACTACAGCCTCATTTGGATCAAAATTTAACTCAGCGGCGTATGCAGTTGGTTTGATTGGCTTTAATGGAATTTCTGTTTCATGACCGACTATCGTATTTACAATTATTTGCTGATGAGTTTCAGATTTTACGTTTGCTTGCATTGGCTGAATATTTCTATCAGCTTCATTTGTATATTCAACACTTGATTCAATTGCTAATTCGGTTGAAACTGCTACTGGTCGACTTATAATATCTGAAGATGCTGTATATTTTTTGAAAGCTTTCTCATTTGCGTAATCCAGTTCACTTTCATGCTGTATAACTTCCGAAACACTGAGTAAATCTTCATTTGCAATAATTTTACTCGTTAACGTCTTTTTATCAGGTTGGATATTAGATGGAAAATCACTTTGACTATATAATATTTCATTTTCAGATACAACTATTGACGATATGACTTTAGAAATAACTTGGGCTTCCTCATAGTGAGGTTGATCTATATTTAATGTATTTACAGAATCAGTTGTACCTATCTCTGACGTTATTGCTATTTTGTGATCTATGTCCACATTATACATTGCAAACTGATCCATTGGTTTTTTCTCCAAATCCATTTCTGTTCCAATTATACTAGGTAATAACTCAACAATATTTAGACTTTGTTGTTCATTATATGCAGGGTTTGCGTTTATATAATCCACTTTGCTATTTATAAGTTGTTGTGTGCGTTCTTCAGTTGTTATTTGTTCGACTGAAATTTCTTTGTTCGCCTCTGTAAAAGTTTTTGCTGCGTTTAAAGGCAGTTGCTTTTTACAACTTATAACATCCAATTGATCATTAAGACATATTTCTTCAGTGAGTGGAGTTTTTAAAAGATGAGTGGATGATGGTTTTGTTGTCAAAATATTAGGCATACGAACATTCAATTTGTTCTCAGATTCTGAAGATTCCGTCTCATAGACACTCAGAGGGGTGTTTGTAACTATTGAAAGTACGATATTTTCGGGTGTTCTACAAATAAAATCTGCTTTTGTCTCTTGTTCATGTACAAGTGGTGTTGTCACGAATTTTGCTATTGCTGGTATCACTGTTTTAGATGCAAGTTCACGTGGTGCCTTATCTTTTAGCACTAGTTCACTGATAGATGAAATTTTCATTATTTCAGAAGTAACTATGGGTTCATTGGTGTTCAAGTCAAGATTTGCTATGGCCGATTGTCTACCCTCAGACACTATTAAAGTTTCTTCACTTTCCTGAACTTGAACTTCTTCAACGTAATTTTTGTCTAATGTAGACATAGATACGTGAGCTTGTGTACTTAGATTTGGTTTATTGGTTAAAAATATTTCTTCTGAATCATGAACATCTAACTGTGTATTAACTTTATGGAGATGTTCGTTAATCGCAACGTGAGCTTTTTTATGAGGTACATCATCGGAATCCAACTGTACTTCTTTTATTTCAGATGTCGTAATATAATTATTCAAACTAGTGTGTAATATTAAAGATTTATCTATTTTAGATTTCGGTGGTGTTTCTATATAAGTCACACATCCCTCTTTTTCTTGAAAATCATTTATTGACACTATTATACTATCTTTAGACGTTAAGTCAACGTTTGCTTCTTGAACGTATGGCAGTTTAAAAGGTCCCAGCAGCCCCTCTTTCTCTTGAATATTAGGAACTTCTGTTATAATTTGATTGGAAACTAATACATCCTTACGCGCTGATTCAGTGGGAACTATTAACTCAGGATAGTACTTTCCAGATTTGTCTTCAACAAAAACTTCCCCGACTTTTATAGATTCAAGTAAATTAAACTGAAGATTCGATTTGGCAGCTTTATCAGTTAGTGTTTGCATCAATACCTGTTCTCTCACTTCTTCATTTACTTCTGTAATAGCCAACCCTACTAATGGTGATATCGATGTAGCTGCAAATGAATGGGTCACAGGTATTTTTTTTAATAAACCTTCTTTTATTCTTATATCCTGATGTTCGACCTTAACAGCGTCTTGTAATATTAAAGATGTTTTTGCGGTTTTTGATTGCTTATCGTATTCGTCAATTTTTGAGACTGACATACTAGTAGTAGTCTCTGATTGCACACAACTTTCTACTGGAATAATGCCCGCGTGTGCTGTAGCTTCATTTAATTTTGTATTATCAGAATATGCACCTAAATATGTTTCACTGTTAATTTCTGTTACATGTAATGGTTCTATTTCAATAAGAGATGATTTGACGTAAAGACTGGGTCTAACTTGTATTGCAAATTTTTTTTCTTTTTCAGTACATTGTTGTTCATGGTGCATTACAGGATAATTTTTGTCAAATTTTATGGTCCCTTTCGCGTCTTCTGTTGTTGTCAATGGAATAATGTTAGTAACTTGACTAATAGAAACTACTTCTATTTTATTATCACTAATATCTGTAGCAATTGTAGATGTGTAGGGCACTTTTATATCCCTAAAATCTTCGATCTGGCTTTCTTCATAACTTTCTACCGCTTCTTTTGGGTATTTTGTCGCGGTCAAAAGTGACACTTCAGAAATATTTTCCTCGATTTCTAAACCTATTCTTTTCTTTACATTTTTTTTGCGTTTGACTTGCTGTTCTTTGTCATCTGTGAAATTATAGTAAAGTAAGTAAAGAGTATAAAAGTTCACAGCATGTCGTTTATTTATTGTTTCGTGAATATAAGCAACTACGTATGTTTTATTAAGCTTATTATTATAGAATATTAGTTCCGTAAATGTATGCTATATGGTTTTATTAAAGTGTAATAAATTACAATAAACAATACTTACCTTTATGTATACGTAGTTATGTGGCGTTAGGTGGCGTTATGCTAACAGGATATCCATAAAAGCACATACTTTATTTAAGCCAAACTTTAAACGTAAAAGCTGCACCACAACCAAAATTATTGCAATATTTCGTATGTTAATTGTACGTACTCAATTTTCACTGTGTAAGTAGATAAAACGTTTGTAACCTAATATGAAAATAAAATATATTAATACATAAACACAGCCCACATACGACGTGTGTATTATGTCATAATGTAATATAGCATTTATAAGCATCAACATCTACTTGCTTGAGTTAATAGATACAAGAAGCGCAGAAATAATACACTAGTTCACTTTTCACTTTAACTTACCCTGTTCGTAGCTCTCATCCTGATTTTTTAGGGCATCTAGCAGAAATAACAAACGTAGTTAGAACCACTATATTCAAATTCGTAATTTTAGTCACGTACTCGTTACTAACAATTAAGTACTGCTGTATTTTTCAGAACTGCAGTAACGTAGTCAAAACGGCTTAATATAAACTTGGTCAGTCTTACTTAACTCAGCATCAGCAATTTATTGCTCATACGATTTAAACGCAGTTTTTATAAGGATGTTGCCGTTTAATATCTATGTACATACATTGTTCAATCGAAACAGTAAATTCAGAAATCTTGTGGTTGATGAGGGACCCGTATTAAATATTCATATGCCCTCTTCATGAATACATAACCTCAAAACTGTCGTAGACGTATAAAGCATATTTTTCAGTTTTATATAATACATATATATTATATAAAACAAGGTCGGAAATCGTGTTAGTTACACATATATTTGAGTTGATTGGATTTATCTCAGCCCTGATTAGCAGAATAATAACATAAGTAAAAATTAAATATCGTAAAAGTGAATTGTTTTTAAGTGGAAAGTACCTAATCAGAAACACTAGAGGTTCAAACAGACTGTTATATATATGCAAAAGTTGCCATGGGGAAAGTTTTAATAGTATCAATAGTGTGATAAGTATACCATAGGTATGATAAAATAGAAGAACTAGAGTACCTAATGCGGTTGAATTATACCCAAATATTTGCAGTTTGCAGTATTTTATGTTTGGAGCATTCACTACATTCCTTCGAAAGTAAAAGAAACACCTCTGCTACTGCCCTTCCTTATTTTTAGTGAGGTCTTTCGTATTACCGATGTCTACCAGAGAGTGACCACTTTGCAATTTTCTTCTACTTGTTACGTCCAGATGTCAACGTTAAAATCAATGAGATTTATTTAACTTAAGCGCATTGATATATATACTCTTTTTAATTTTATATCAATAGTAATATATGCAAAACGTTATAAAATAAATCTTATTCTTTTAAAAATGACATTTATAAATTTACCTTTACCTTCAATTATTGTCGCATCTTGCGTTTTGAAAACTTCGGCAGGTGATTCGACGATTACCTATTAAACATAAATATTATTAGGAATCCGTTTTCGTAAATAATTTTGTAAGCGCCAATGTCACTTATAGTAAATTTAACTTCACGGTATGTGTGAAAATCAGTTACCTCCTGAGCTTCTTTATGTTCCCAAGAACGAGGCTTGAAATCTTCTGGGTAAAGGTGAGCAATGACTTCCTCTACAGAGCTATGCTTTAATTCCACCATTTTTAAGAATGCCCTAAATCCCGCTTTGGCTGCTATTATATCTTCACTTTGAACGGTTTCTTCTGTAAGCACTTCGGTAATAAGTGCTCCATGACCTTGACGTTCTACTAACTGCACTAAAGCAGACTGTGACTGTGGAGCTCGAAGAGCAGGAAAATATTTAGTGTCATATAAACTTTCAATTTGCTTAATTGTAACTCCACTTCTTAACATGAAACCAATTTTAGCTAGTTCTCGTAAAGGTGATTCCCCAGGACCAAATTCTTTCGCGTTAATAACTTCTAGTAATTCATTTATTTCGGCTACCATTCGAGCGTCACTTTCTATTGATTTAACGACGGCTTGAATATCAAGAGGAATTTTGGTAATTGGTTGAACAGTTTCTTCTTTAATTTGCTGAGTAGAAATAATACCTTCAGATAATACATCCTTAGGCTTAATCTCTTTCTTTTTCGTTTCAAAAACTTGTAATTTTGCTTTTGTGGTAGCCATTCCAATTTCACTTACGGCTTTACACATATATGTGCCCTCAAATGCCTTCGAGGCTTTAAGTATTTTACAAGTTGTACGGTTATCTTTATTCTCAATAATGTAACGATCATCGGTCCTTATAACCTTGTCATCCTTGTACCAAAGTATTTCTGAAATAAAGAGGTAATATAGTTAAAATATTTCTTGGTTATTACGAAAAGAATTTAATAGTGGCATTTTTGCATTTTTTCATTTTTTATTCGTATGTATGAAATATCATCGAAGTTGCTAATAAACTGTATATAGTACTCTTTATGGGCTTCTAATCAAAAATACATTTTAGAAATTTATGTATGTTTGTCTTTGAATTTCTCCAAAACTACAATACGGTTTTGACCACTTTTATTATTAATTACTTTAGCTTTAACTTAGGGAGTAGTACCAGTACTATGGTAACTGGTTTGATAGTTTTTGAAATATAGTCATTGAAAGGTGTTAGGGGTTATTGTTACGTGCCATGGTAGTGGCTAATTGTGTTGAAATGGCAAAAAAAATATCTAGGTTTTAGTTAAAAGTAAAAATTACGAAATAAAATATGAACTATATTTTTAAATCTATTTTCACAAATTAACAAATAATTATGACGTAATTAATAATTTCTGAAATCTAAAATTCTCCTGAGATTGGTGTAAATTTTACTCAAAGGCTGTACTGGCCACGGATCTCAAAAGAATTTGTAAACCCTAGAATAAATAATAATTAGTTATGTCATAATTCTCTCATAATTTCAGTTAAGTAATATATTAATATTTTGCTAACGTTATATATGTTATTACTAATAAATACCTGGTTGTGGGTTTCCGCTATAAAATGCTTCAAACACAACAGTTTCGTCTTCATGAACACGTTCTCCTAATATCTGTTTTACAAAAGTTGGTACGGACTGGGTAGCTGTCAATAATTAAATAAGTGCATTAATAAATGGCCATTAAGTTACAAATTGGTTTGCATTATCTAAACAGAAATGGTGTAGTGAGAATTATACCGCCATCCGCCATATATATATATATATATATATATATGCTCATATTACAGTAATAACTTTATCAAGTAGTATTAACTTGACTACACTTGATTCCCACATTGCTTCGTCTACCCACTCCCTCCTAGAGTACATCGAATTTTTGCGCTCTATCTTACGAATTTGAATCTGAACCCCTAACCGTAGAATCAGACCACAACTTCATCCGTGAAGTAACGTCTCCGGACTACGCTGAGGCATGTAAAAAAACGGTAAGACAAAGATCACATTCTTCGCCTTCAACACAGCGTCTAGCCTAACATATTTTCTCCTCTCCGAATTTTAACTTTATTTTCAAATTATACCTACTTTTATACAGTAGACACAAAGCCCTCGGCCAGTTTGCGACATGCTCATGGGCCCCGTTAGCGGCTAATAATCACACCTGACTACGAGACTACCTATTATGAAATATATATAAATATTATATAATAAGTTGGAATCGACAGAGTAATCATGACTTTGACGGGTCTTTTCAGGTTTATTAACCACTAGACCATCATTCTAGTCACTAGACAACAGGCCACACATCTGGTGACAGCACTCTCTTCAACACCTAGTACTATTAAGTTACATTCTCGATATCGGTTGCTAGGCAACGATTGCTGATACACGTTCTTCTCGCATTATGGCTCAACTACGAGTTTAATAGGAGAGCCCCGCTCTATTCCCGCATTCCGTCTCTAGGAAAAAACGTGGTCAGCACTTACATCGACTGAATTCAGATTTGACTTAACGAATCTATAGACACAGGGGTAATGCTGCCAGCGTTCTAGGTACAATGGGGAATATACAATTTATTTTGTTTTTTTTTAATTTCATTTTGATTTAGGTTAAGTTTAAGATTTAATTTAACTAAATTTGATTACTATATTTTATTTATAAATTAATTAAGCATGTAACATAAATTAACTGATTATCATACATGATCATGGATATAATAAATCTGTAGCTAATCGCTGTCTGTACATGGAAGAACCTTTTAAGGGAGTTTGCAGTGGGGAATAGAATCCAAAATGACCATTTTAGAGTATTTGTCTGTTTGTCGGTGCCTTTGTTCGCGCTCATCTCGGAAACGGCTGATCCGATTTGAATGCAGTTTTCACTGATGTATTGGCCTTAGCACGGATTGATACTTAGGGCTATTGTTATTGAAAGCGCGCACAAATAAAAAAAATATGACAATTTAAAGAATTTCGTCTACACAAATTCCACGCGAACGGAGTTGTGGGCACAGCTAGTTACATATTTATCTTTCAACACACAAGTTAGAAAATTTCGTTACTTACATGATGGTCGATAATCATTGGTGGATAATCAACATTAAACATAATACCACTAGTAGGTACAATAACCTATACTACATTAGGTAGGTATTTTAATGAATCCGGCAGCGGCTCTTCGTATGGTAATTTCACTAACTAAAAACGATTGCACTTTGCATGCAAATACTTCTGCACATTTGTCTTATTTCTACCTATATCACGCTTAGCATAAAAAAGCCTTTAGACGAGGTCTGTTCAAGTCAGTAGGTAACTCGCGCGCTGCGTCATCACACGGCCGTCTTGCTGTCCAGCTGTTCTGTATTTGGCTGCTTGTGCACACGTTCGCGGCAACTTTTGTTAAACCTACCTACTCGAATCACGTCGGAACCGTGTCCTACAGTTGGAACGACCTTAATATGAGTAGGTATCAGGATGCCACGATTATTTACTTATTTCACAACACTTTCCTGTTAACTAAACCTTAAATTCTACTGTAAAAGAGTCCGTTAAGAAGAATGCACGTCGGAGGACATTTTGGCGCCAAAGTCGAAATACAGCTAAACGGGGCGAAAGTCGTATTCAGACTGATAGTGATGGACTAATATTTTTAACATCGCTATGACGCCTCGGCGCACGCGTTGAATGCGGAATATCGGGGCGCGGGTCGGAAAACAGCGGGGAAGAAAGCGAGAGCGCGGGCAATTCGGACACCGCCCTACCTAAACCAATTGTTGAATTTAACCATGAGGTGTGGATTTATTTTTATTTAGATGTCGATGAGATTTGTACTTATAGATTTTAACTGTGAACACGAAATTAGTTAGAAAACTAAAAATCTATTAAGTTATTAATCTATTAAGGTACCTACTATCTAATAATGTACCTATATTATGTAATATAGGTATTATAATGTGTAATATAGGTGTTATATGTTAGGTATATGTATACCTAATACTTTGACAAAGAGCTAGGCGTAAAATCCACTTTTAATAGGCAATTAATTACCCACCTATTAATTAACATTTAGATACTGAATTAATTTAGTTGTATCACTCACCTTTCAAAGCTGCTTGTAACTCTTCCATATGTGTAACCCATTCGGGTTTTCTGTAATGCTTCGTTCCAATAATGCCTTTAAAATATTAAATTAATTATTTATAATCAATTCCTAATTAACTCTAAAAACGCTTCTAGGTCTGTAAAGATATACTTATAGTTTCAAAATTTGTAAATTGTGTTGTGTTAATTGTTTAGAGTATTTGTTAAAAAGAATGAGATTGGGGTAAGGAATGTTGCAATATGATGAAAAACGATGCTCCGTCGGTGACCCTAGTAAAAGTTGCAAAATTTATCATCAGGTCCCTAGTACGACACATAAATATTTAATCAAAGTTTGACAAAAAAACACTTACTGTCCACAGAAAATGCCGCGACTGTATACGTTACACCAAGAGGATTAAAGGCTTCAAACTTAATTTCGCCGGTGTCGTCTGGATAGACCTCAGGTATTATTAATATAGAAGTTCCATCTTGTAATTCTTCTATTTGGTATTCATGCGAATGTTTTATTTCAGTTCCATCTTTGAACCACCTCACTTCAGGCTTTGGTACACCAATAGCCTTTGCCTCCAACCTGCAAAATCACAATACAAGAAACAAAAGTAATATCTATTTTCAATCATTGGACGGATACATAAAACCACAAAAGTTAGGTACGTTGAAGTAACTTTAGGTAGGTTGATCGGTGTATTGTAACAATTAATAGTGCCCCCTACCATAATTTTAATCTTACTATTGTTTACTATAAACCGAGGTTTAGTGGCCAGCGAAGTGTTGGAAGAATTTATATCGACCAAAGGCCTACGACAAGTCTTAATAAATAATTATAAATAGGACCTTAGTAGACGCACACACGGCCGTCCGACCCCGAACTAAGCGTTAGCTTGTACTATGGTGGTAAGGTGGTATGGTGGATGGTATCATATATATATATTATTCCTGTTCATCACAGAAAAGTTTGTCCTGGGTCGGAATCACACCCACGACCTCCGACTAAGCAGTCAAGTTTACTAGCCACTAGACCAACAGGCCAGTCTATCTATAGCTGTGATAGTGGCTCTACCTGCCCTCCGAAACACAGAAACGTTTAAAAAATGTTATTGGCGCTAGGGTCACCCATTCACGTACCTCGCGCGTCCGCTGTTGCTTAACTTTGCTGATCGCTTATGACAAATGGTCAACATTTTCAGTAGGTATGAAGCCATTTCATAGTAAGTTTAGTTTATTTTTAAACTACATATACCATAAAAACATTAATGTAACGAGGCGTTTATAGAGACATTACCAAAAAAACACCACAATTTGTCAAAAAGTAGGTAAATAGCTTGGCCGTTTCATAATACTGTCTTGGTATATCACTTAATGAATTAGTTTTAATAAATTATACCCAACACACTGAATAAATTAATTTTGAACTAATATATTTTTTAATAGACTTAATCTTAATATATTATATAAATTACGTGTCAAGTTTGTCCGTGATGTAATCCCAAACTACAGAACCGATTTTAATAAAAAATTTGCATAGTGCGCGGTTTGTTTCATTTTGGAAGATAGGATAGTTTATAGTCGCAATATTTATCTATTACCAGTTATTTAATTATAAGACAAAGTGCTCTGATTTCCAAATTTTCTGTCACCATTACATTGATACATTAACCCAGAGTAACGCAAGCTATATTTACGACGACAAAGGGGGCATCAGATCAGAGTGCACGAGAGGGGCGTGCATATCTTTGAAATAGGTAGCTCCGCGGCTCAAACGCGCGGTTGTCTCCCTACGCAGTTAAAAAATAAACAGCCTCCAGTACGAAGC
>DWKC01000115.1:0-15907 GCA_018249195.1 Racta chiria
ACTAATATATATTTTAAAAAAAGGTTCTTCAAAATCCATCCAGTAGTTTTATTTTAAAGGTGAACATGTGGGACAGACACAATATCAAAAATCATATTTTTGAATTCTGTTACTTGTATGAAAATTCCTCAAAGTATTTTATTTAGTTTATTTTTAATGTACAGAATCGAGCTCATTTACAGTTTTATTGTATGTATAGATGTTACTTAAAAATAATTTCATATAGGTAAATATATAGGCTATACTCACTAAGGACTCACCACAGAGCACGAGTCTCTGTTTATAACTATGGAGGCCTCAAGCTGTTCCAATACGGATCGGTGGCCAACTCGGATGTTGCTCTAGCACCTGAAGGCCTCCGACAAGGCATAACTGTCTTACTCACTGTCTTATCGTCCCGTGTAATACAACGTGTTAAGCTCTATTAATATACTGTATAAAAATAATATTAGATTGTATGTGCATTTATTCGTTTGTAGTGTACGACCAAACCGTTAAATTGGTAGCGATAAATCTTTGCCAACCTATTACTTTCACTTGCGAGAAGAACATTAACTGAAAGATCTTCAAGCTGAAGACCTGGTGTGGCGACCACTAGCGACCACATGTGAATACCACTAGGGCATCAGCATAATAGTTTGCTATTAGAGATACCTACAAGCTGCTGTGGGATTTTATTTAATGTGATGAGTAAATACTGAAGGTACTTTTAAATTTATTATCGTACGTAAATTTCCGAACAACGTCTGCCGGGTCAGCTAGTAAATAATATATTTAACACAACAATGGATATTATAATGATTGTCATCACAATGTCTATTTATTAACATAGTCCATATTGTCTCTATATTATGATGTTGTAACAGATGTCTCTGTATTGTTTCATTTTGAACTCTTCGATGTTATACATCTAGAAAAATTACAAAGAGAAAAATTGCTGATAAATGAAAAGGTTTTCAATGTGACCAGTATTTACTGAGGGTACTTGGAGTTGAAGATCTGGATACCTGGTGCAGTTACATCGTAAAAAATACGTATGTTATGAAATTAGTTTTCTTTTCCTTATATATTTTTATTATCCTATCATAAATATCACTTTAAGTCATAATATCTTGAAAATGGATCCCTAAATCTTAGTCCGATCTTAAATCTGAGACCCACAGCGATGTTATAGAACCTTTCTAACTATATCCCACACGATACATGTGAAGACGAGAAAAAAAATCATCCCTGAAATAAAATCTACCACTTTTTCCATGCATAGAAGCATTCTGTCACTAAGGGTGTCTGCGCTACAGTGCGGACAGACGAACGGACGAATAGATGGAAATGACAAAACTATAAAGATTCCGAATTTTCTACGGAACCCTAAATAATTCTATCTAGAAATTAGTTTTATCATAAATAAGTAGCGTATGTAAAGTACATGTATTAGTTTACTAAACACATTGTCACGATGTGGTTCTTTTATAATTAGTAACATTTTATTCTTGTTTGAAAGGTATTGCTAAGTGCGAACTTTCGAGTCTGTTAAGTTAGTCTTTCCAAGGCAATATTTTCAGTAAACATACAACTCAGGTAACAGACAGCAAAAACACTATAATATAAATCCCTCTGTACGTTGGTTCAACATTAATGTTATAAAAATCTCAAAACAAAACAAACAGGTATAACAAAAGTATCATTATATCTTTCTACAATAAACACTATTCTAAAATGTGTAAAGATTATTGGTAAAATTGCAAAAATTTGGCAAAGTTGCAAAAAATTGGCAAAGTACATACTTAATTAATAAAACTACGCCATGACTATCAACGACTATGTTTTTCAACGAACAAAACAATTATATTCAATGCTGTTAATGAAACAGACAAATAGAAATATTTTTACACTTTTCTCCATTTTATCATTTATTCTCTTAAAACCATAGAAATTAATCTGACAACGAATACAAACTCCGAAGCGTCTTATAATGCCCGAGACACAATTACTTTCTATTGTTATCGAGATGCGCCGGAGTCGGAAAAAGTAACAACTAAATTATTCAATTAAGCTACACAAATATTCATATTTTCTTGTCTCCAAAAACATACGTAAACATATAACACACAGTCTAGCTATTGATGATTTTAAGTTCGATGCTTAATAATGATTAAAATTTCTTATTCACTCACACACATGTAAATACCGAGTAAATCTGAATACGCTATATACTTGACTATTTCACACGTAAGAGTAAACACGAGTTAATACTTGGATACAAATAAATCATTCTAAAAATTACAAATAAAATTGAGCAAAATTGTATATCGTACGGCGTGAGTTCTAATAATGTCATCATCAAAAAGAAATTGGAATTTGTTCAAATATAGTGATCAAAGGTTAAACTCACAACAGTTACGAATCATCTAAACCAACATAGATCTAGGATCCCATCACACAAAGTAAATCACAGCCTTTACATAAAACTACGTGTATGGATCACTAATAAAAATGTCTGAACCAACAGTAACTAAATTCTTCAACGAATAACGTTAGGAAAAATTGGCACTACCTACATTCTAGGGATCTGTTTTGTGAACTTCGCCCAATGTCATAAAAAACGGACCTTGTAACATAATATATATTTGCCCTATATAATGAAACAGTCAAGTAGTAATTGATTTAAGTTGAATACACTCGATCAATACACCATACGACTACAACTAGATATCTTAAAAAGCTAAATGTATAGGATAAATCCGCATTAAATTTTACAGGATAGTTAAGGGTCGCTCTATCCGGAATTGGCACTATATATTTTATCTAAATATTTAAAGTGACGATGTAAATATTCAATATAATAAGTATCCTAATATTAAATATTGATAACAATTGCGTGTTAGAATTTAAACTCGAAACGCATAGTGAGTAGCAACACGCGCGCATACTGAATCGTAAACATTCATACAACAACAAGGGAGTCTACGACGGGGGCACACTAGTATTGAATTTAATTTTGTTAAAATGTAATTAATCATTTTCGTCATCGGAACAGAGAGGCGGCGGAAGCGTGGAGACGTCAAACTTTTGTTCGGGACTGTCGCTCGAAGCTTGAGAGTCAACGTAATGACTAGAATAGAATCTTTCTACGTTATTCAGACTGAAGCGTTGGTCGAGGTTCCTAGCGTAGCGGTCATCATTACCGTCCGTCCCTTCCATATCCTGATCGTATTGCGGGTAACACTCCTGCGTTTGGAACATTTCTACCTCCTCGTAGTGTTCCGGATACGGACTACCCCTGTACGCTTCGTATTCGTCTTTATCCTGCGGTAGTTCCGTATCAGAGTACGCCACTGATTCACCGCGTTCAAATAAGTAGCTCCCTGACTTTGACATTTTCGGGGCTCGCTTGATCGTATCAATAGGATAAGCGTAGTCGTCCGAGTCATCTCTGTCGCTCGGCTCATTGTAATATAATGCCCTTGGTTGATGCTGACCCGACGATTCTCCCAAGGACTTATCATCAGAATTTCTATACCCTGCAGTAGATTTTTGCTTCTTTAAAGACGACTGACGGCTGCTCTTATTAGAATATGACATTCTAGGTGGACTATCCTCAGGAACGTAAGGAGGTTCCTGAGAGTCAAGATATGGATGACGCAGGCGACCTAATCTATCGAAGCGTGGGAAGCCAGTTTCATCTTCGTCTGCGGAAGACCCAAAACCTTGAAATTGCACTGGTGCTATATGAGCAACAGGGAATTGTTGCGATTCATAAGTTGGACTCTTATATTTTGCGTATTCGACTTGTTCTTCATCTTCTGAATAACTGGCAGGCTCCCGAGTATCGTAATTTTTAGAATCTGCCTTAGATATTTCTGAAGATCCTGACTCTACTTCTGGAATGTAACTATCTGAACATTCAGAGCTTTCCATTCGTCGTAAGGAATCATCCACTGTCAAAAATCTTATACCTAACATTTTATGAATTTTGTCACTCTCAGAAGAACACTGGCTCTTTGTAGAGTCTTCTTCTAAGACATCTTGTATTTTTTCTTGTTTTTTACGAGCACCAGTAACCTGTTTCTTGCGCCTGAACGTTCTCATTCTTTCTCGTGGATCCCTAATAACATCTAATGAACTATCAGTGTCGTTACCACTCGGTGGGCTTTTCAATGATATATTTCTTACAAGTAGTGATTTTTTAACAGGGGCTTTCAAGGGTTGTATGGGGGGAGACTCTGAGCTCAAACTGCTAGAATAATATGGAGAACATCTGGAAAGAGGGGTCTTTACAGATCGATCCACCGCTTTCTTTTCTTGAAATTCTCTATGAACATGAGGTATCTCTGGTACAGATATAATAGGCAAATCAGCTGAACTAAGATAGTGTTCATGGAAAGACCAACTTTTGGGTTTGCTCCGGTATTGCTGAGATGTTTTATATTCTTTGATTTGATTTTTAGAAAGAGTCTTATCATCGTAGCTCGCGTGCTTTGCCAAGGGCTTATAATCCGATCTAACAAACTGACTACTACTCTCTTCGCGTATAATGTTAGAAAACTCTTGGCTTTGATATCGCTCACTATGTTTTTCTTCTTGACTATAAAGCTGAGATGGAACTTCGATGTCTATCTCGGGCTGTGGTCCTACAATATAAGGCTTATAACCGCTATCCTCACTTTGACAGCGTGTTGCTGGTCTCGAATACCTGTGCGTTTGTTCTTCATAACTCAAACTTTTTGGCGGTACTTTTGTATACCGTTCATGACTTGTGTCATTTGGAGGAAACCCTTTCAGTCTTTGATCAAATCTCAGCACACCATTCGTATGCTTTTGTAAGCTGCTTAGTGAGCTAGAACTAGATTTATCCGATTTATCGCTGTAACTGATCGAAGAAGATTTATCACTCTTACCAACGTACGACGCTGTTAATCGAAGTACAGGTTCCTTGCTCTCAAGTTGTTCGTCTTCTTTTGGTGACAATGATTTAGCGTCGATAGAACCTTCTACGTCTTGCTTTTCCTTTACGTAAGGAATAGATTCTTTTATTATAGTAGCGTCTGACTTAGTATCATCTACTTCTTGTTGATCTTCTCTGGCAGTCGCCACGAGAGTGTGGCTCGTGCTGGCCGACCAATCTGATATGGACTGAGCCAATGTTAATGTACTATCACTTTTTGTACCAGAACTACTATCGATACCTTTTTTTGAAATGGTAGTCTCAGAACTACATAATTTATCATACTTGATATTCTCTGAGCTTTTATCCAGACTGCTACTTTTAGAACTAGCTTCTGTTTGAGAACCGATTTTAGGTTTTGTTTCTGACTTTTTAGTTGCTTGAGAAACTGAATACATTTTTGCGGCATTTTCTGACTTGTCACTTTTCGCCGCAGAAACTGCTGATATACTTTCGGACGCTGACAGATTAGCATATTGACGAACAGTATTTGTACCAGTTGACCATTCAGATATACTTAAACAAATAGAAGTATCCTCCGAATGCGAACTATGGGTACATTTTTTCTGTGGTAAACCAATCTTCACCGTACCGTCTAAGTCCGTGCCAAATGAACTTGTTTCCTCTTCAGAATGACTGCTATGGCTACATCTTTTACAAGTTCCACTGCCAACACTTAACTTAGTAACAGCTCGTACGGTCTCTTCAGCATTAGTCTGTGAAAGAAGGTCATCTATAGAGGTATCCGAATTATTGGAGCCACATGAGAATTTGTGAGTTCCCAGTTGCGAAAAACCTTTATCAAAGTCCGGTGATAAAGACTTGCTATCACCGCCAAATACATCATCTGTATACAAATGATCATCTTCAAATATTGGACTATGATTCGTAGGTGATTTCTGTGGCTGACTAATGATGACTTTTTCCTCGAAATTACTTTTGACGTTAAAAGATTTATTTTCGGCACGCGTACAACAAGAACCCATATCTCCCATTAAACAGCTAGCTTTGCTTATGGTTCCACTCAAACAAGATTTATCATAATTTGGTACGACGCCTTTGTTCAGACAAGTAAATTCGTCATGTTTCTCTAAAGGATCTACCATATAACCCGACTGATCGTAAGGAATAACTTTAGGAGCCTTTTTGGAAGTTTCTTTAGTACATTCACTTATCTTTTCTGATTTCGATTCAGGAATATCTCTTTCTAGGTCCTCGTCATTATTCAAAGTATCACTGTCATCATCAGAACCAATGTGACCTTTAGAACTCTCTGACTGTATAGTAACCTTCATAGCTTGTTCTGGCTCGTTGCTCATATAATAAATATGTACTTTTTCCACAATCGGAGTCTCTAATAAGCTTGAAGGGAGTGACGGCCATTCCTCAAATTCGCTAGATTTCCGCCTAGTAATTTCTGAGATATCTTTGGCTGCCGCTTGAGGCGGAAGTTCTGGCAATGGCCAATCTTCGGAATCTTGACTTGAACTAGATTGCTTTGACTGCGCCCTCAAGGGGCTAACTTTGTCACTTGATTTCTTTTGTTCTATAGTTTCATCTTTTCTCTTATTGATCTTTTCACGGTCTTTCTTAGCTTCGGAGTACATTTCACTAATTTTAGTTTGATCAATAGGGATATCAGGCATCTCCGCCGAGGTCCTTCTGTCCGTATCCGATATGTAAGCAACGTTAGCATTGCTTGGCGGATCGGAGCTAAGACTTGCCTGATGATCACTCGAATTCAACGATTCTTCGTTTATACTTTCAGACCGCGAACAAGCTTTAGTTGAATCTTCATCAGCGCTAGTTTTTTCGGAGGCAGTACTCCTTTCTGAGATACGTGACAATGTTCGGCCAAAGTTCTGCCCGTACCCAATAACGACATCTGAAGTAGTCGATGATGTAGCGGGATACAGAAAATTTACGGGGAAATCATTTAAATCGTCTGTGAAATCCGCCTCAGTGGAATCTTTGGAAGTATTCGATGATAGGGGTGGATTCTTCGAGAAGGTTTGAAAATCATCTAGAATTCGCTGATTATTATATTCGAAAGCATCTCGAGAAACATTTAGACTTTCATAACCTTCGTGATCTTGAGGTATCCAAGCTTCTTCAATACTGGTACTATTCTCACTACCTGAAGCACCAAAGAATGGACGCCAAGTTGGTTTTAACTCTTCCCCACGTCGATAAGCTTCACCTAACGAACCGGAAGTGGATTCCGTAGTTTCAAACGATCCTCTAGACTCTACACTCAAAGATCCTCTCGAATCTATGCTAGATTTTGATGAACTCTTTTGCTCATCAAGGCGTCCCTTTCTTCTCGAAGAAGAATCATCGACACTTAAAGAACCTTTAGATGGTGTAGTTGTAGTGGTTGTATCCATGCTAGATTTGGAGGAGCTTTTTTGATCTGTATCTTTCAAGGCCCTCTTTTTCATTATTTCTCTTTCAAGGGTAGGGGTTATGACATTTCCATCGTCATCAAAATCAATTGTAGTATTTTGATCTTCTTGAGATATTGTAATAGAAATTTTTGTTTTCTTGACTGTGCTTTGCAGCTCTTTCTTCATGTCAGAGTCCTTCGATGCTGCTGATTGGCTTGATTCAGATTCCTCAATAACACATTTACCTATTTTATCCAGAGCAGTTTTTCTAACATTGGGTTTAGACAGTTGCTCCACGGTTCTATCTATGCTTTCTGAGCTAGATTCTGAATCTGTTGGGCCCTTTTGTGAATCAACTGGTCCTTGCTTTTCTAACGTCGGCGTAGGTGATTTTCTAATACCATACTTAGAAGGACTTCGAGGGCTTTCGATACGGCCCAGTTCTGGTGTCGGTGAGGGTGATTTGGAATTTGATTTAGAATGTTCACTAGATAAGGTATGTTGAGATAACAAATGCTCTTCGCCATACTCCATAGCTTGTTTAAGTTCCTCTAAGCATTCTCTATCTTTCTTATTCAGTTTCTCGATATCTTGGGATATACCTAACGGACGTGCAATTGAACAACTCACACTAGACTCGTCGTCAATTGAACTACCTTTTATGTTAGCGCTTGATGGGCTGACATCTTTTTCAATGCTTGTCCAGGAAGTCGATTCTGAACTTCTTGATCTTTCTGCACTCAGCTTTAATAATTCACTGCGCCTGGATTTGGTTGTTAATAACGCTTTTTGTTCAGCCTTTTGCTCCGTTGGAGATATATCATTAGCACTTCCTGAACTACCAGTTTGTTCTCCTGACTCTGACTTATGGGTAGATTTTGATAAACTTGAATCGATAAATGGGATATTCTCTATAGTAGGGCTATTTTCTTGTGGTGGTGTAACAATTATTTTGTTCTTGTTCTTAAACTTTAATGCCAAATCAATTTTTGATGTACCCTTAACTGGCTTCGTATCGCGTTCGCATTCAGTTTCTGAAAGTACTTGTGACATTGATTCATGTTTCAAAAATTCCACCAAACTTGCAGACGATTCATCGAATGTGCTCTGTGGATCAAGTGATTTTTTACTCTTGTTTGTCCTATTACTTGTATCCGAGAGAGGTAATTCTGTATCGGCAGTATATTCTTCGTAATCAACTGTCATCCAGGAACCAGTATCATCACTTTTCCTACGATGCAATTTAGATTTTTTATCTTTTCTCGATGTCTGATCTTGATCAGAGGAGCTGTCAGCATCAATATAAGGCAAAGAAATTCCCAACATGTTACTTTCATCTGATATCTTTAATTCACTCACTTCCGTCAATGATTCCTCTTCACTGGTTAATCTTGTTACTTCCGGTTTTTTGTCTGTCTGTAACGTATGTATGTCTTGAGAACTTTTACTTTCTTGCAATTCTGTTTGACGTTGTTTATTATATAAATCGATTTTTCGTCGTTCCATGATCACAGTTTGTGTGTCGTTTTCAATCACCGTGTGCTGAGAACTGGTCATCCATTCTATTGAAGAATCGTCTTCAGTTTTTTCTTTGTAGCTATGAGTTGGTGATACCCCTTTATATTCAGATTCTTTGAGTGAATCTTCTTCGACTACTGTTGAATGAACGTCAACCGTTACAACTTCCTGTTTGAAATGCTTATCAGGTATTGGTAGAGGTTTGGTAGGTATAGATTCTGTAGCAGGGGTAACATAATTTCTATCAAGACTTTTAGATTTTACCTTAGCATCCAAATGCACATCTACTTTTCTATCTAAACTTTTTGACTTCACACTCGCATTAACTTTTTGATAAACAACTTTACCTTCAATTTGTTGCTTAATTTCCTGCTTTTTAGACAATGTTTTGGGTGATTTTTGCAAAGCCGCAAGATCATCCAACTTGTCTTCTAAGGATTGACTACTAGATTTATCATCCAGGCTTTTATTGATCTTATTATTACTTTTGGAACTTTTTTGGTCTTCAAAACTTCTACTTATCTTACCGCCTAACTTATTATCCAATTTCTTAGGAGATTTAGCAATGAAAACATGATCTTCCGCTTTGCTGTTAATTTTAGTTTCAATAATTATCTTATCTCCTTCCGTTTTCACTAAAATTTTATCCTCAGGTGGAGGGAAAGGTGGCAAAGTATCTTTCACAGGACTTATAAGTGTCTTGGTCTGTTTTAAAGCAGCCTCAAACAGCATTTGTTGCTTTTCTTTTCTCTTAGCGATTTCAGTATCGCTGTCTTCTTGCGATTTAGTTCTTTCCTTACTGCCCCCTCGCTTTATTTCCATTTTCTCTAAGGACTTTGATTTTTCTTTTGAAACTTTCTTAGCAGCTTGTTCTAACTCCTGACTTTTAGCACGTGCCATGTCCAAGGGAGGAACAGTCAGAAAATCTGGACGTTCTTTAAGAGACGAAGGTAGTGACTTCTGTGTTTGCAGAGATTTCACTCGGGTAGCATTTGTATCCAAAGAACCTGCTTTATTTAACTTATTACTAAGCTTTTGCTTGTCATCGACCTTCGGTTTCAATGTTAACTTTTTCTTTTCCTTGCGTTTTATTCTTTCTATATCAGGCACTATTTGATCTTCACTTAAATCTGATAACTTCCTAATGCTTCCTCGTGGAGAATTTAATGACGACGTCGGTGATCTCGAAGGTGATTTAGATAATGGAGAACGAGATATGGGAGACCTGCTTAAAGGTGATCTTGATGGAGATTTTGCCTGTGATATGATTTTTGTTATATCATAACGACGTTTAAAGGATCGCGGCCGCCGCTGCTCAACTAAGTCTTCTAACAACTTTAGCTCTTCGTTATCAATTACCACAGATTTTATTTCTGAAGGTGCTTCACCATTATGTTCTTCTTCTACTTCCTCAATTTTGTCAATTGTTTCTTTTCTAATTCCATTTATCTTAATTTTTTTATCTTCTATCAATGATTTCTCCTCTAAAATATCTCCTTCTTCATTAATATCTTCAACGGTATCATCCTTTGAAGAAAATGCATTCATTGGCGGTAATCTATGTAATTGTATAACTGGAGTGTCTAAGCTTTTAGCTCTTCGACTAGCTGTTGGAGAGTCTTGCGTTGCTTTTTGTCGCTGCAAGGAGAACACAGATCCCTCAGAAAGATTCAATCTCGCATGAGCAAAAAGAATAGGAGTACCACCGGCTTTACGTAACATTGGAGAAATCAATTCCTCACGTAAACTTTTTTTCACATCTAATTTCATAAAGTCTTTCTTATCTGGTTCGCCTTTTTCATCTGATTGTGTTCTTATTCCTGTAACTTTTTGGATTTCCATATCAACTAAAAGTTCATCATCAGATTTTAGAAACTCCGTACTTTCTAAGATTGGTGAAGGAATATTTTCATTATATTCCCAAGTAGAACTTTCTTTGCTTACTTGGTTTAATTCGGGAGCCTTTTTAATAGCTACATCGTCTTCAGAGCTAGGAATTGAAATAGATCGTTCAGATATACGTCTGAGCTCTGTTGCATTACAGCTTGTGTCTAAAATCTGGGGATTGTATTTTGCTTCAAGTTCCGCCAGCTTCCGACACTGTGGAGGAGATCCCTCTATTTCAGTCGAACTCATGGTTTGACCTCTGTGCCAAGCGCCTGATGTAATTTTATCATATTCTAATTGCAATATCGGCTCAAGATCTTTACGCGATTGTGGTGGAGAAAATTCAAGTTTAGGCGCAGCTTCTGTAGTGCCGAAAACGTCATCTGAATCTACACTTTCATCATCTGAAGAAAATGATGTGATACGTATTTTGTTGTTATTCTTATTTTTTACTTTTCCGCATACACCTTTTTTGCTGGGTCCCCTACACTTTTGGCCTCTTTTCGGAGGAAGTTTTTCTGATTTTGATTTGATGTCAGCGCGCAGTTTTTCTGCAGCAGAAAGTGGTTTTGGGTCTTTAGAGATGGGAGCCTGCGACACATTACGTCCATTAATAGCAAACTTAATATCATGAGGATATTGAGGCTCTTGTCTCATACTATCAGTTTTAGAGCTTGTTGCAGAATCACTTTCAATTTGACTTAACTTGGAATTTAATGTTTCCAATAACACCGAATCTAAGGTTTTAGAAATATCTCTCTTTGGGCTCGGTAGATGCTGCATTTGGCTGGTTTTATCCACTTCCAAGGTAACTGGATTAACTTTAGACAAATCGATATTTTGGGTGAAAAGAAAATCACGATTTTCTACTTCCAAGTACTTTGATACATGGTCCGACTGAATACTGGTTCTTGGTGATTTAGGTGATTTTGGAGATTTTGGAGATTTCGGTGATTTTGGAGACTTTGGTGACTTGGGAGATTTTGGGGATTTTGGCGACTTCGGTGATCGTGGTGACTTAGGGTGATCATGATATTTACACCTTGAATGAGTATTGACGACATGACGACCATTCTGTGAGGGCAGCATAATTATATCAGGTGGAGGTCTCTTATCATCCATAGGCGACGGGGCCGTGCCATTCATCACATGCCGTTTATGCAATACGTATGGAATATCATATCCATCATCAATTTTTTTAGTGTTTGTAAAACCGGCTTTGAACGCGTCAAACTCTTTGAAATAATTTTTGGGCAAATCGAAAGGTGGACGCGTATCTGGATGTCTAGAAGGAAGTTCGAAATGCGATCGCTTAGTTGCAATAGGCGGTGCACTGGGTATTTGTCGAAAAATATAGTCTTCGTCACTAGATTCTGCTGGAGTTAAATCTATGGATTTTTGATGCATCAGAACATGCCTTCGAGAATTAACACTGCTAAATCTAGGTCTGTTGGCCAAACTATTCGGATCACTCTTAGTTCTTTCTACCGTGGGGTGCGTGTAAGGTGCAGCCGTGTCGGCAAGACGACTACTTGAGCTGGTTTCTAAAACTAATTTAGGATTGTACTCATCAAAATGTGTTTTAGCCATTAACTCTTCCTTTAAGTTTTCTTTTCTGACTATATGCGTATGAACTTTCCCGCGCATTGACTTATCAAATTCAGACTGTAAAATTGAAGGCGTCCCAGATTGTATGGATGCAGCTTTCGCTTTATTTTTGGCATATTCAATACTATCCATTGCTGGCAAGATACGAACATTGACTTCCGATTCGTTAGAAGATTCTTTCACTAGATGTGACGTTGGTGGATTTTCTTTGCTGGTAGACCTGGTTAGCGACTCTATTTTATCCTTATCAAAGCTAAATACGGTGTCAGAAGAACGACGACGTTGATAGCTGTGTATCTTAGCAGCTCTATTATTATCAATTTCTGTGTCCAAACCCAATATTTTTTCCGGCCATATATGTGTCGTATGTGGGCCAATATCTTCTTCTTCAGTAGAAATTTCTTCTATTTTCTTCGGTGGACTTAAGTCTGAATAATGGCAATATTGCTCAAGTTCCACATTTTGCAAGCTCGCAGAATGCATAGGTGTTTGTTCCTTGTGCTTATTATTGCTTGGAAATGTGGAATATGGAGTAGGGATATGGTAAAAATTTGGTGAGGTGGCAATGTTATTGATAAGATCTTCATGGGATTTATCAAATAAGGTTTTCTCTCTATATTCGGGTTTCTCCATACCGATAAATGTAGATTGAGTGTCATAGAAGTCTTTAGCAGAATCAGGGCTTGATGACGGTGATATTGGTTCGAACGGATCTAAATAAGCGTTTTGAATACTCGTGACGCTTCGGCGTCTAATGCTAAGATCTTCTGCTGCTTCATATAAATTCTTTTTGCAATCATAATAATCTGACTTTGAATCCTGGCTGGAAGTTCTCGAACCTGACCTATCAGAGCTTTTACTTTTTAGGGTCTCACGAGATTTCTTACTATCAGTATGATAAACACTGTCACGTGACTTCTTACTAGATTCCGCACTACTTTTAGACAATTTAGAATCATAGATATCGCTTTTTGATTCCTGGCTGGAAGTCCGAGAGCCGAGCGCTCTTTTGATTTCCTTATAGAAATTACCGTCGGATCTAACTGATAACTTTTCACGCGGTAAGACTCGGGGATCGTCCAAGAGGAACGGATCGAGCGGAATGTCGTTGTCGCTCTTGTACTTGACGCCTACGAAGTTGAGATTCGTCTCCTGGTCGTCGCACTCCGACAGATGGGATATGGACTGATCGTCATCGGACGGAAGGTCGTTGCCCGAGTCCAAGGAGCAGGAGCGAGTATGCGCGATGGAGCCACGCGGGCGGATCCTCGCGTACCGACGGTGCTCGGATTCATCGTCGGAGCGTTCGATCACCTCGTAACTGTCGTGAGAGATGTCGTCCTGCGACCCGCTGCGGACAAAAGTCGGCACATCGAGACGCGGCTCGCCGACGGCGCCGGGGAAGGAGGAGGAATACGCGCGGCCGATCATCTCACGTTGGGATTCGATCGAGCCACGGTTACCGAGGATAAAGGCGAGTGTGCGGGCGTCGTCGTACCGAGTAACGGGCGAGTCGACGCGGCGAGGACAGTACGCGTCGAGATCAGCGAGCATACTTCGCGTGTCGCGCTTGGCGTCGCGACGCTTCGCGCGACCGGCGTCGTCGAAGCTGAAGTCGCGCAAATTGCGACAGGAGGCGCTGCGGCGGGCTGGGACGCGCGGCGGCGACGCTTCGGCCTCGACCTCCTCGAGCAGCAGTGAGCCGCCGGAGCGGGACGAGTGCGTCGAGGGGCACGCCGAGTACATGTTGCACTGGGAGAGCTCGTACTCGAGCCGCTCCGAGGACTTCTTGAAGCTGCACGACTGCTTGGCGAGGACGAAGTCTGGGTAGACGCTAGAGGGGTCGACGGTGACAGGGCGCGTGGCAGTGTGCGTGCGTGTGTGAGTGAGCGTGTGCGTGTGCATGTGCGAGGTCGGACCTGGCGCGGGCGACACCGGGCGCCCACGAGGCGGCGGAGTGGGTGCGCGCGCGCGACCACTGCCGCCCGCATTCACCATCCACGTACTCTCCGGAGAAACCTTGGGCGATCACACAACGACCATCATTGTTAAATCCTTCTCTAAAGAACCACTTATACAAGTAAATTAAACAATAAATTAAACCAAAGCTGCGACAGAGGAAAGTATTTTACAGTTGAACTTAAATACTTTAATAATTATTATATTACAATAAAAAAATAGTACTCACCAATTGTGTCGTCGTCCGATGAGGCAGAGGCGAACCCTCCGTAGGATGATGATTGACCTCTGCATGGGTCACTACTTCGGGACCCGGCTGAAACATTATCATTATAACTTAACATTCCTAAAATACATTTATATTAATAAATATTAAAATGTATTATTACCAGATAAATGTGCCGAGTGCGTTTTAGAAAGTGTGCAATATTGTCTTGTGCATTTATAATTAGAGTTACTTAGAACAAAATAGGAGCTGCCTTTTCCTTATTCAACAACCACAACGTTAATTCCAACAAAATAAAATTTCAATATCAACAATGAACTGAATAAGACAACTTCTATATAACCCCAATATCGTATGAACCAAATGTGTTTGAACCACTGATGACGATGATGAAAATGTTTGTGTAAATTCGTTATACCTTTTCAATTATTTATTACAAATTTAAAGACACAATCATGCTAACACCATCAAGAAAACAAGTGTATAGATATATGGCGTACGAGTGACATTACATCAAACATTTGTTAATTATGAGGTACTTCCCTCGTTTTGCCTCAGTAGGATAGCAGGGGCTGGAGGTGAGATTCATTAAATTGAAATTTCTATTCGTGAACCGATTTAAACAAACACTTAATGATTGACATTAACAAGCTTAACACACTACATCAGTGAAAACTGCATCAAAATCACATCAGAAGGTTCTGATTAGCGCACAAAGTTAACAAAAGTAAACAAATCAAACAAACACAAGTTGTTAACGGATAAAAATTATAAAAATGATTCTTTTGTTTTCTATTTTTAAAAGAAACCGCCACGTAATGGATACTCCCAAAGATATTCCATATACAGAATATCGCTGTAACAATCAGTTTGGACATGTATGTATATACGATGACAATTACATAACAGTTCATACCACACAAATACTGCCATATAACTATACTTTAAAAAGTTGACAATATTTAAAAGACACAATGATGTTAGGAATGAAAATCGTAAAGATTAGACACATAAATATAACAATCCAATTTTTAATGGCTCTCTTACGATTTGATCGCTGTACAGTTTTCGTAGCTGAAATAGAGAAACAAATACTTTGCTGAATGTTTATGTAAAGAATGACTACGTTGAGTATGATAAGTTATAACGATTGAGATCAAGAAACAATCCTACTGATTTGATGCTTATTTTATATCAGCGGTTTTTATTATTATTTATTTATTACACTATATTTTACGCCATAAGTAACATAAGTAGCTCTCTAGCAGCTATACGCATGTAAGAGTTTATCCAATCATGTACAAAATGCGATCTTGTCGCTAAATAGCTACCAGATAACTTTTGCTAAATGACAAAGAGAGAAATAAGAATTAAGGG